>JALPCE010000214.1:0-41454 GCA_026538705.1 Aureobasidium sp. GC_Fusr_1
CTCCTCCGACGACATCTCAGACGATGACGACGACATGCGCGAAGAAATCGACGAGCAGGAAATCTTCGATTTGATCAGCACAATCTCGGACCCGGAACATCCTCTGTCGCTGGGTTCGTTGGCTGTGGTCTCGTTGCCTGATATCTTCATCTTGCCGCCTGCGAGCCCCACGTCAAAGATTTCGACTGTAAAGGTGTTGGTCACGCCTACCATTACTCATTGCTCGTTGGCTACTGTTATCGGGCTGGGTGTGCGTGTGAGATTGGAGCAGTCGCTGCCTCCGAGGTTCAGAGTCGATGTGAGGATCAAGGAGGGTACGCATGCTAGCGACGAGGCCACAAACAAGCAATTGGGCGACAAGGAGCGTGTTGCTGCTGCCATGGAGAACGGCACCTTGGTTGGTGTGATAAAGAAGATGTTGAGCACTTGCGAGTAGAGGAAAGAGGGAAGAGGTTTATGATTATGATGGAACGCATGTTGATTTTCTCCATTGCGTTTGCTCTCTGAATCGTGGATACATTATGCTTTCACTACGCGATCCTCGATCGGACCGGACCCATGCAACAGAAACGCCTCCATCACCATGCTGAGGAAAAACGCCAGAATCTCTATCAGAGTGCCGCTATCGGAAAAGAGCAAAGGAAAAGCAGGAGGAGGATGATCAAAGGGATAAGGAAACTGGGTATCTCTTTCGTATCAAGTCGAAGTCAAGCCAGCGAAGGCTACCAGCTTCTTACTGAGTGTGCTGGTTGGTGTTGTTGTGCTGAGCGTTGTTGAGCGGCAGCGAAGTGCTGCTTCCCTCGCCAGCGACATCATTCCTGGCAGGCTGAGTGTTCTGGTTGGCGGCGACCTTGCTCGCACCCTGAGGAGGCTGGTAAACTGGCGGTGCCTCCCAGTTGCCGTACGCAGGTGGTGGCGGTTGGAACTCGGCAGGCCCGTGGTATGCGCCGCCCATGTTCTGCATCGGATGACCTTGCTGAGGTGGGTAGGCGGGGTCTTGCTGGTAGTAGGTGTAGTTGTTTTGAGGGTATGGTGTAGCCCTGTAGCGACGACGCGAGACGAGCCAGCGGTGATAGGCAAGGGGCTGCAGACCTTTGCGGATTCTGCGTTGTGCGTGGAAGTAGGAGCCGAAGAGCAGCAGAGCGATGCCGATCAAGACTAGAGCGATGATTGCATAGCGGACCCCATAGCCATCCTGTGAATAGATACTGTCAGTCCATGGTCTTTTGATCTCAGAAACTCTTTGAGCAAACATACACTGCTCCACCACCAACTGGAGTCATCCGTGCAGTTAGGATCCTCATAGTAGTTGCAGCTGCGCTTGACAAGGAGCAGCGAAGGTGCCATAGGTAACAGCGCGTACTAAGCGAACGATGGTGAATGAAGTCCAGGAATTCGTACTTCGAACGAACGTGGAAGATGCTTGGAAAACAAATGCTCAAATGTGTTGCCTTCTCGTCAGATGTCGTGTTGCCCCAGGAATTTGTTTTGACAGCAAGTTGACACTTTCTTGAATTGCGGAGTTGGAGTAGCCTCGATATAAGCGCAGGGGCGGCAGTGGCGAGACACAAGCAGTTACGTCCGAGGAAGGTGCGAAAGGGGGTTTCGCGATGGTTTTAGAAGGCAAGGAGGACAGACGGAAGCAAGAAGCAAACAAGGAGGCCGCTCTTGCTGGTCGATTTGGCTTTTGGTATTATTTACGACCGTTACGCATTCTGCGGGCGCCACGCGCTTGCCGTCTCCTTCCCGTGGCTGTGCCGAGCGGCTGGCTACTCCAGAGATGAATTTATATTGCTTCGCCAACCACTCTGATAACAACAACGTACTTGCATCTAGACACAACGGAGTATCGTCGCTCAGTACATGGGGAGCATGTCTGTAGACAATCTCTCACATTCAGAAAGATAGTGTATAGGCAAGGTTTACCAACAGATACTAATTTAGTATATGGATATATTGGCGCGCGCCTGACTTGGATAGGAGTCAGGATTGCGCTTGGAATAGCACGGATGGTTGCATGTTGGTTTTTTTTCTGGTCTTCAAAGCGCCTAGGAGCCGCTTACTATATCGATTTTATCTAGCAATCTTAGAAGCCTCTTCGCTTAGGTACGATGGGCTTTCTGACCGCGCCGACCGCGCTGACCTTTTTGATGGTGGGTTTCCGTACCTTCTTCTCTTCCTCTTCTTTGGCCCTGACCGCTGCTTTCTGTCTATCTACAGCCATCTGCTGTTCAATCTCGACCTTCTTGTTGAACTCCTGCTCAGTGGTACGCTTAAGCTTGGTATTGTAGCCTTTTTGCTTGACAGAGTAGAAAACCGCTCCTAGATCAGCCAGCCAGGTCGCATCGACAGCAGTCACGCACGACATGTACTCCTTAGACGTAAGGATGAGTTCATGGTAGATAACATAGTCCGGTGGGTCGCCAGAATTGTATAGCGCAGATGTAGGATGTAGCTGCATCGACACAGAGGTGCGCAAGTTGAGATACTCGCCCAAACCCTTGCGCTTGGCGGCTTGATGGTAGTAGCCCGAGCAAATACAGAGTCGTACAATCTCCATATCATAGCCGCAGCTCACCAGCTGCATCTTGTTGCTGACCATGATGTCGCGGATCTGGTTACGAATCTCCTCGGCTCTGCGCAGAGCCTTAGGGTGCAGGAAATGCGTTACACACCATCCATCGCGTCTTCCATTGGCAGACCATTGTTGGTATACATGTAACAGTGTCAAGTGGTCGGAGGACGAATCAAAGAACTTTTCACGTGCGGCATCGGCCTCCTCCATACGCTCCTTTGGTCGGTAGAACACAGAGGGTACCGAAAGCATCGACACAATCGTCAAGATCTCCTCGCTACAACCGTATTCGCACGAGGTTATGACAAGCTTGGCCATCGAGGGATCCATTGGGAAGGAAGTCATCTGTCTGCCGAGCTCTGTGAGATCACCCAAGTTGTCCAGAGCACCGAGCGCCCAGAGGTCGAATAGTGAAGTCGAAATTGTTTCTTGCGGAGGAGGATCCATGAAGTCAAAATCTAGTAGATCCCTAACACCAAGCGATTTCAGAAGGAGAACGGTGTTCGCCAAATTGGTACGCTGAATCTCAGGAATGGTCTGAATGTAGAATTCGTCGCGGAAAGCGCGCTCGGTGTACAGGTGGAAAGCTTTTCCTGGACCTGTTCTTCCAGCACGTCCTGCTCTTTGCGATGCGTTTGCTTGTGAGATGGGCGTGATTTGTAGCGTGTCCATACCCATACGAGGATTGTATACCTTGAGCTTGCTGAAACCAGAGTCGACAACATACATGATACCATCGACGGTCAGTGACGTCTCAGCGATGTTTGTGGCAACAATGACTTTACGGACGCCAGGAGCAGCGCGATCGAAGATTTTTGCTTGCAGATCGGCAGGCATTTGACTGTAGATGGGAAGGATGGATAGCTTTGGCGGATCATTGAGTTGTTTTAAACGTTCGTCAATCAGCTCGCATGTGCACTCAATATCCTCCTGACCAGTCATGAAAACAAGAATGTCTCCGGGACCTTGAGAAACGTGGATGGCGAGGACCTGCCTCACAGCACTATCCACGTAATCCTCGCAAGGGCTTCTTGAATACTGGATGTCGACCGGGAATGTACGTCCAGGGATAAAGAATTCAGGGGCACCGCCATAGAATCGCGAGAAGCGGTCAGCATTCATCGTGGCCGAGGTGACGATCAGCTTAAGGTCTCGCCTGCGAGCAAGCACCTTCTTGATCAATCCCATCAGAACGTCGGTGTTCAATGCTCTCTCGTGTGCCTCATCCATGATGATACACGAGTACTTGTCGAGGTCGGCTTCTACGAGAGATTCGCGCAACAATACACCATCCGTCATGTATTTGATAGAGGTTTCCTTGCTAGTGCAATCTTCGAAACGAATAGCATAACCGACGAGACCACCCAGTTTGACCTCCATCTCTTCGGCAACACGTTTGGCGACACTCATAGCGGCGACACGACGTGGTTGAGTACAGCCAATCAAGCCATATTTCGCGTAGCCATCCTCATACAGGAATTGCGTCAACTGAGTGGTCTTTCCTGAGCCAGTCTGACCGACAACGATAATGACCTGGTTGTCACGAATGACACGGAGCAGCTCCTCTCGAACAGCGAATGCGGGTAGGTACTCGCGCTGCTCCTTGAGCGTTTTGCTTCTGCTGAAGGCACTTTGACCCTCGCTCTGTTTCTTCATGTGTTCTGCAAACTTGCTGCCTCCTTTTTCTTCTTGGCCAGCAGGCTCTGGGGCAGCACTATCGGTATCCTCCTCTTTCACGCCCATTACATTTCCCAAGGCGGTGCCGGCAACCTTTGTGGCTTCCTGAGCAGCCTTTGCTCGTTCTTTTTGCTGACGTCTTTCGCTCACGACTTTACTGCCCTTGCGACTGAATACGGCCATATCGCTTTGCGGATCTCTGACGGCCGAGACTGGTTCGAGTTGCTTGGTGAAGACAGTCTTGCCATCAAGGAATGGCGGTTTCAGGTCGTGGACCAGCAAGTGGACTCTGGTGCCATCTTCATCGTCCTCGAAGCCAGTGTCCAGCTCTCTTCGTTGTGCGACACCAGATGTGAGCATGCGATTGGTCTCCCAGGCGTCGTTCTCGCGCTGCCTTTGCATTGCGCGTGGGTTTCCGCGAGCACGTACAGCCATCTTCTTCTCCAGTAGGGCAGCCTCACGCTGCTGGTCCTCCCAAGTGGCGTCATCTCCGAATGGGTTGTGTGAGTCGTCGCCGAGAGTGGCACCGCCTTCGTCGCCTAGATACCAGTCGCGATCCAGAGCAGTTTGGTCCTGGGCAACGACACCGGGCTCGGGGCCATCGAACTCTTGCTGGCGCGGCTTTGCGCTTTGCGACTGACCATGGCGTGGGCCATCTCGTTGGTGGGAAGAGCTGTGTTTCGAGGGTCTTATGGCGAAGTGGCCATCGTCTTCAGCGTCTCCGTCGTTGTCTAGCTTGCGTCGTTTGAATGAAGACATTTGTCGAGTCGCGAGGTATTTTGACTAGTTCAGTACAAAAGACGAGCTGCTGTGACGCGATGGCATGAATCACTGTCGAGCACATAGCTCTATCGATATAGAACGTTTTGAGAGTGCTTCCTGCTAAACTCTAGCGTTTGTGATGCTGCTATAGCAAGTCACGAAGCTGCACACTGGCTAAACTTTCGTGAAGGGATCTCGAATGAATATCGCTACCTCGAAAGATCCTTGGCCTCGAGAATCGAATAGAGAGCTATGCATTTCTGGAAACAGCATGTACTGACAACTGTTCTATATCAACTTGCGGCGAAGCACTTGGCACTTCCGGCTTGAGACTTCCCCGCATTTATTCGCGCCTCGAAAATTATCAAAGTTTCCCGAGCAGGGTGCATTTTTTCTTGGACCATTCAGACATAACACACACAACATGTCTATGATCACAGCAACAGCGTGGGTGCCGCGAGGCTTTGCGGCACCTTTCCCGACAAAATACACATTTGACGAGGAGGAGTTTGAGCGCATCTCCAAGCTGGCCAAGCTGGAACTCGACGACGCAAAGGACGACCTTGCTGAGGCCCAAGCCGAGTTGACTGGAGAGAAGGTTGCCAAGAAGGATGAGAGCGACGACGAGGATGACGATGAGACACACGCGACCGGCGCCGCAACACAGGATATCGACCTCCAAGACGACGACTTGAAGGAGTACGATCTCGAGAACTACGACAATGATGACGCCGCCGAGAACGAAGACGGAGAAGGCGACGGTACCTTGAGCATGTTCGGAAACGTACGCAACCTGGCATACCACGGCTCCAACGCAGAGGACCCCTACATCACACTCAAGGAGGGCGAGGAATCGGACGACGAGGAGCGCGAGGAGATGCAGATCTTGCCTACCGACAACATGCTGCTGGCCGCCCGCATCGAGGACGAGGTCGCCCATCTCGAGTGCTACGTCTACGAGGATGACGCCGACAACCTGTACGTTCACCACGACATCATGTTGCCCGCCATTCCGTTGGCCGTCGAATGGCTCAACATGCCCATCTCCAAGCCTGGCGAGCCTGTCCCCGAGGGTCAAAAGGCAAACTTCGTCGCTGTCGGTACTATGGACCCGGATATCGAGATTTGGGACCTTGACACTGTCGACTGCATGTATCCCAACGCCGTCCTTGGTCAAGGAACCGCAGAGATCTCGGCGGCACCGACCATGCCCGGCCAGAAGAAAAAGAAGAAGAGAAAGAGCAAGCAAATCAACGACAAATACCACATCGACTCGGTCCTCGCCCTGTCGGCCAACCGCTTCCACCGCAACCTGCTGGCTTCGGCCTCGGCTGACACCACCGTCAAGCTCTGGGACCTCAGCACCCAGCAGTGCGCAAAGTCATACAACGACTTCCACACCGACAAGGTCTGCGCCCTGCACTTCCACCCCCACGAAGCCCACTCGACCGTCCTCCTGACCGGCTCCTACGACCGCACCGTGTGTGCCGCCGACCTGCGCGCCGCAGAGGGCACAAAGCCCAAGCGCTGGGGCGTCGACTCGGACGTCGAGCAAGTGCGCTGGGACCCCCACAACGAGCACGTCTTTTACGTGTCGACGGAAAGCGGTATCCTGTATGCCTTTGACGCCCGCAATGCCCCCACCACACCCGAAAAGACACAGGCCATCTGGCGCCTGCAAGCCCACGAGTCGTCGCTGTCCTCGTTTGCTCTCAACCCCACCGTACCTGGTTTCATTGCCACCGCATCCACCGACCGCACAGTCAAGCTCTGGAACGTCGATCAAGCCACCAACCAGCCCTCCATGGTCGTCTCGCGCGACCTCGGCGTCGGACGTGTCTTTTCTACAAACTTTGCTCCTGACGATGCAGTGGCTTTCCGTCTTGCTGTTGCCGGATCAAAGGGTGCTGTCCAGGTCTGGGATACCAGCACCAACAGAGCCGTTCGTGAGGCCTTTGCCGGCCGTGTCAAGGGCATTGACGCAACAGAGGTCAAGGAGAGACTTGTTGCCGTTGCCAACGACGAGGAGGCGAGTGACAGTGATGAGGACGAGGAGGAGAATGAAGACGAGGCCGGCGCCGACGAGCGTGGCTGGGAGAGCATGTCCGAGTAATGTGTTTTTGAAAAAGCGTGTCCCTGTTGAAAATATCATGACCGATCTATTCCATGCCCTTCACAAAACTGCTAGTGCCTTTTTTCGAACATTCATGCAAATATCAGACCTGTCCTTGTCATCTGACATGAAGACGACCTATGGTCTCCGGTTTCAAGTTTGATAGCAACAGGGTTGTACCCTCGACCAGTATTTCTTCCAACACCGACAACGTTGAGTCTTGTCCTAGTAGTGAAGGTACGCTCAAGATATCCTAGATATATATGTGGGGGTTTAAAAAGGTTACAATTCATGTTCGAGGTCATTGGTGCGCTGTGGAAAGCAAATATGCTGTGTTTGCGATATAATTCGAAGCATTCTTGAAAGTTAAGTCCAGCACTATACCTCGACCATCGCAATCTCGCTAGACACCACTGGCTTATCCTCTTTGGCTTGTTGCAGCAAGTAACACATGCAAGCTGACAGAGAAAAATATATTGAAGAAAGTTGATACGGTTGGAAACACAGTTGCTGTCTGTTCGGTCTCTTCAAAATGTTGGTCGATAAGCTGACAATTCAGTACTCATAGTGTAATATAACATCTTATTCATACAAGCCCTGGCATCCTATCGTATCGTACAATATATTAAGGCCATCAAGGCCATTCCTAATCCGACTCTCCGTTCCATCCATGCGTAATCATCCTGATGATGTACAATCTGTTGCTTATGAAAATTGAGAAAGGAAACAACAAAGAAAAATTCGAAGACACGGGAGAGCTTAATCCTCCTGCTTACTTCTTCTTCTCAAGCTCAGCCTCTTCTTGAGACCTTCGCCTGCCTTGCGCAAGCTGCTCGTTCGGTTCATGTGGGCATCAGTGTCGGCCGCCATCATGAGGTCGGCGTAGCGAGATTCACCTCCAGCAATCTCAACAGGATCGCGGTTGTCGAGCTTCTTTCTGTCCTTCATCTTGTCGTAGTCGCTCATAAGCGGACGGTCTGACAACTCGATTCCACGCTCGCCATCAAAGTCACGCTCGTGGATAGTGTGAGCCTTGAGAGCGCGGTCGAGAGAGAATGCAGGTTCGCCCTTGCCCTTGAGATCGTCTTTGCTATATTCCTGTAAAAGGGTCAGTGAATGATGAGGATTCGATGTTATATGGAGAACTTACTTCTCCAGGCCATTGCTTGTAAGCGCCACCCTCAGGGTTACCCTCACGCATCATGTCAGTTCCCTCCTCGTAGTTGTAGACACGACCAAGCTGGTCACGTTGACCGGGAGGAACGACAGCAACGCCATCGAGGGGCTTGTGTTTCTCGAGAGCATCCTTGATCTTCTCAGCAGGGGTGGCCTTCAGTGCTTCTCTGTTAGAGTCCTCCAAGGCGGCGATAGGGCTGGACTTGTAGCTGGTGTTACGGGCTAGCAGAGCAGCATCATAGGGACCCTCGTGATGGTAGGGAAGCTTGTTGGGGGTTGGGTCAAGGCGGTCGATCGTGTCAGCACCGGGAATGTGACGCTTGTTGAGGTGAGGAGCACGATATGCCTTCTTGCTATCCTTTCTAAGCATGTTCAGAGGCTGATTGGACATGTCTCCAGCATAGCGTTGACTAAGCGAGCTGGTTCTACGAGGACGGCTGCCAGATGGCTCGCTCATCAGATGGTCACCGCTGAAGTTGCGACGGTGGGGAGAAGCAGGGCCCTCCTGATAGTCTGGAAAATTGGAGTTGCTGCCGGTCGAGCTTCTGCTGGAATGGCGGACATGTGTCTGAACACCACCCTTTCCGCCCATAGAGTCGCGGAAAGGGTTCTTGGATGATGCTGGAGAAGAGGGCGAGGCCGTAGGAGATGCAGTCTTGGTGGCCGTGGTCCCAGGAGGGTAAAAGTGCGAACCCGGGCCAGTCTCTTGTGATGGCTCGGGAGCATTGAGAGGGTCGATGAGGTAGGCCTGAGCCTGGACATGGATTGTGAGTGGGGTTCAGGCTGATACGAAGACAGCGAGCTCGGATCGTACCTCTTTGGCGCTGACACCTGACATGATTCAGTTTGGTTTAGGTATTAGTATGCAATGCACAAGCAAGAAGCAAGACGAGAGGAAGAGAAGGTCAGCAGGACGGCGCAGGTACAGCAGTTTAAAAAATAGGATGATCCTTCTTGGGCCGCACCTCCCTCATCGGCTCTGAGAGTTCGCATCACTCACTTTTTGGGAAGACACGTCATAGCCGCGCACGCACTCGCACATGTCATTCTCTCCCCAGACCCTCGACATCCGCCCACTTCCACCTCTCGGTAGCTATCGATCCGTCGATAGTGCCAGAGAATGACACTAGTCGCCTACTCGGATTCCGAAGAGGACGACGAGCCCGTGGCCAAGCGACCCAAGAAAGAGGCAGACCACAAAGACGACCTCCCACCGCTGCCAGCGTCCTTTTTAAATCTCTATTCGTCCAGCGTCCGCGTCAGCAACACCGACGATCCGTCTTTGCACCACGGCCGCAAACGCGTCGTCAAGCACGTCGAGGGGAATTGGCCCACCCATGTCTATCTTGAGTGTAAGTTGAAGTTTTGTAGTGATTGGGGAGAGCTCAACCAGACTTACACAGCCTCCTTTGCAGGGCTCCCGTCACCTGCTGAACATGACACACTGAACAAACTCCTCAAAGCCTTGCCAGAATCCTCAAATGTGCATTCTCTACTGCAAACTCCACTCCAAGTGCCTTTGCCTCTACACATCTCCCTCAGTGCACCTCTAGTGTTGCGCACTGACAACAAAGATGCTTTTCTGGACACCATCACAGAAGGCATAACCCCAATAATTCAGTCACTGCGACATCCGATCGCAGTACGACCAGCTTCGCTCTCATGGCACGGCAACGACGATAGCAGTCGCTACTTCCTGGTGCTCCGCGTCCAAGATGCCCAGCAAACCCAAGACACCAGCTCTCTAACCTTACTAAACCAACTCCTTCAAGCCAGCAACAAGGCCGCCCACCAATACAACCAACCCCAACTCTACACAAAGCTCAAGCGTCAAGCGGGAAGCCACGACTTCTCGCCCTACTTCCACATCAGCATCGGCTGGTCTTTACCATCGCCAGACCGTAACTTGGAAGACGACAACCTAAAGTTGCAACCAGCTGTAGACTCCATCCTCAAAGAACTCTGTGAAAACATGGTTGTGTCTTTTGATGCAGTCAAGATCCGCATAGGTCAGACTGTCAAAGCTTTGCCGATTGGAAGTACGCAACCGCACTCTAGAAAAAGAGGTGGTGTGTTTAGTTGAAGTAGAAGACAGGGGTACTCTTTGAACGTCTAAAGTGAGTTCAGAATAGAAGCATGTCGCTAAATTGTCCATTATTGCTCCTGTGCTCCGGTAGGTTCATTTCCAACACAATTTGTAATACAGACAGCAGAAGCTCACGAAAGTGGTAAAATGCAGTGCTTCTGGCAATGGAGTACAGAGTACAGTGTCTATAGACTCTCGTTAGCTAGTCTACAAAGCTCCATGAACGTTGACTTTGAGGCTCGCTTCACATCGTGCTAGTAGCATTATGAAATTGACATGTTTTCATTTTGATCTCCATTTCTCTCAAGCTAAGTACAATACTCGATTGAAAAGCCCCATTTGTACAAGGGAAGAAGAAGAAAAGAAGGAAAAAAAGCAAAAAGCTGTCCAGTCGCTGGAAAAAATGATCCTTGCTCCCCTGCTCGCCGAGTATCTTCGCATGGCCTAGAAGTGGGCTTTGCAAAGACACGAAACCCAACAAATGCAACACTCCTGCCCCAAAGCAGAAGAAAAGGAGAAATGAGAAAACGCCGTGCAGTGTGCAGTTAGAAACAAAGCTTGAAGACAATGAGGTACCCATCATCCATCGCTTGGGAGACCAAGCTGCGTTGTCGTCAAAGATCAGAGGAACGCGAGGCAAAGTCCCAAAACTCGGGCAAGGCCGTGAGAAAGCATGTGATTGTTCGGTGACATTGATGTGTGAATCTGTGTTTTGTCTTCGCCCCAGTGTCTGGCGCTCGAGTCTGGAGGGAGTGGAGAATAGGAAAGCTGTATTTGATATTTTTGAATTTGTGTTTCAAGCTCCAGCGGTGCTCTGTGGTTGTGGAGGAGGCTGAGTACGTGGATCGCTCTGACGAAGTCGTGGCTTGATTTGTGGTTCGATCAGAAATCCGAAGGGAAACAAGGTCTAATTGCAGTCGAGCATCATGGAGGTCATCACCGTCGTCTTCATCGTGGGCAGTGACTCCTAGTGCACTGGAGGTTGGTAGTTGATGGGGCGCCTGAGTTTCTGTCAGCTTCTTGATTCTTGCTGAGCGCAAAAAGCCGAGACTCACTTGAATAGCAGAATGTGCGGCTCGGGCTCGTGGACCTCGTAGTGTTCCCATCCCAGACTCTGCAATTCTTATCAGTCTCTCGTTCTAGTGTTATGGTTCCAGAACTCGACATACCTGAGTGATACCCAATGCTCTCCACTCGTCCTCCCACAGCAGCTTGAGAGTGCCTCGCGAACCGTCAAAGTATTCCTTTGGTATCGCCTTCAGCATCTGCTTGGGCAGCTGCACGTGTCTGTACTCGAAGTGGTCGTCGGAATATCTGCGCAAGTCAGTATTGATGATGGAAGTGAATGTAAATCTTCTTACCTCGACGAGTAGTGGATGCTCTCGATGAACTCGTCCAGGCGCTCGCGCTCGGAGTCGCTCAAAGGGCGCGGCTTCTTGTTGCGGCGCGTAGCGTCAATGTCCATGTTGGCCATTGTGGATGTTTGGTCTGGGTGGAAGGTGAAAGGCGGAAGATGTGCTGGTTAAGAGCTGAAGAGGATGTCGCGTGAGAGACAAGCGGTGACTGTGGTGGAGCCCCTAACTCGCAAGGTTTCTCGGAAAGAGGTGTGGAGCTGGAGCGACGCTGGTGGTGAAAGTTGCTGTGTAAGAGATGCGCTGTCGAATGCGCCGGTGTTGGTATCTAACCACGACGGCCGAGCGGGGCAAGGAAATCTGTCGCAACAATGGCTTGGAGGGGGCGACAGCGAGCAACAAAAGCGACGCGATTGATCGGTATTCAATAGCGCTTTTGATGGATGGATCTGGGAATGATGACGAGACGCGACAGCACGGTAGACGGAGATTTGGCCAGGAGGGGAAGTGGTGGGAGAAAAAGTATTGTTGTTGTTGACTTCGCCTTTTGCAAGAAGGTCCCACTCTTGCTTGGTCTAATCATCCGCAAAGCCCTTAGTCCAGCCTCGGCTCCTTCCGTCGCATCACCACTCTTAAACCTTCCGCCTCCACGCACCAGCTCCGTCTATCCAGACAGATAGGCCATTCTGTATAACATCTCCTTAGCCGCTATCTATCTTGAGATAGTTCTATCTTATCGTTTCACAAAGCACAAGATCTCTGTCGGACGATCAACCGACGTCCACTTGCACGGAGTGAGGCTCTTGATGCAGTCCATCTCATCCCGTTCGGCATTGCTGTAGCCATGCTACTAGTTGCCTTGTTTTTGTGCCTGGGGTTTCAAACTAGTCTATACTGTGTCTCGATGCCGTGACTGCCACTGGCTATGTCTGCTCTACCTACTGTATATCTGGCCTCTTGACCGCCACGGCTCGCTCTTGACCGCTCAACCCCCTTCCATTTGACTACACCTGACATCCTGTCAACCCTCATGCTATCGCTGTCAGAAACGTGGGCATGGCACCTCTTGCTAGAAGCACTGGCCTCAAGAGTAGTGTCGGCTGGTACGGCAAAATCCCCGTGCGTGCCAATTACCGTGGGTGACTTAGTAGCCTGGGGCAGAAATTGACTCACTACTCGTGCAAATCAGTCCACTGTCGAGGAGCAGAGGTCGGAATTGGCTGTCCCACTCTCAAGCGATCTGCTGCAAGACGTAATGGTTGCAGTTGTAGATGACGGATCTTGAACTACTTATCATAGACGACATGCACAGAATAACATTGATTCAGGAGACAAGTAATTGAGCTTAGAAGTGCATTTGCTACGTCTAGCTACATAAAAGACACCGCACCACCGTTCCCAGAGTGCTGTACGGCCTAGATTTTGGTCAGAAGATAAAGAAAATAAAGAGTGAACGGGACGAAGGTATTGCCCTCTCCCAAGAAGACTGCCCGAGTATTTCGTATCATCATAGCCCTTTTTTGGGAACATCCATATCCCAACGCCAGTAATACATCAAGGCCCCAGTCTTCCGTGGTAACGTAAACAAAAGAGAGTAAGAAGTAAAGAAGAGTCAGACATGAAATCGACAAGAAGTGAAGAGTCGTATCGGAGTGTCCTCAACCAAGGGAGGATAGATTATGCCATGGTCCCGCAAGTTACCAGCCTTGCGACCGTGCTTGACATTTGTGGGCGGCAATCTAGAAGAATCCAGCCTCCTCGTACGGTGTAGGTTCATCTTCGAAAATGACGTTGAGCATGTCTGCAATTTCCATCATGTAGTCGTTGGCAGAGAAGTGATCCAGGCCATGGGCGTCCATGAAGACACGGTCTGCGTCGGCCTCGACATCGCGAACTGTGCTTCCAAACTCCTCGGCGATTTCGTTGAGCTGCTCGAGCTCCTTGCCGAAGGGGTGAGGTGAGACAGGGCCAGAAGTACGGAAGAAGTCGGTCGAGTCTCTGGTAGTGATGATGTCCTCGGGGAAGGAAGGAGGGTTGCGCGAGATCGAGCGCTTGTGGCTCAAGTCGCGAGAGACTGATCGCTTGTGGCTCAACTGGTGAGCGTGCTTGCTGTGCGAGGGTGCGCGTTGAGGAAGGACAGGGGCAGCACCAGAGGGAAGGAATGAGCTGACAGAAGTATCGCGGTTGTGATTGTGCTGCAGAGGCTCATCGTAGACGGAAGGTTTGAAGTAGCAGCTGAGGTGGTTAGGCTCTGGAGACAGAGGCGACTCGTCGAAAGAAGAAGCGTCTGTAAAGGTTCCTCCAGAGCGGTGGCCGATGCTGCTAGAGTCGCTGTACTCGATCGAGCTCAGGCTGTTGGAGCTGGAAGAGGTTGTAAGGACTCCTGCCTTGTAGGCGATGGGGTTGGTTCCGAAGATGTCAGGGGCCTCGTATGCCAAAGTGTTTGTCGTCGAGATCAACTCGATAGGACCGGAAATCTTGGGACGCTGGTTGCGCTGACTGGCAGAACGATCCAGGTCCGAGTTCTTGCGGGCAGCCCGTCTGGTGGTGAAGGCACGGACAAGCGACATGTTTGCTGATAGCAGTGGTGGGGGACTGTCAAAGACCAAAAGTACTTTTTGAAGAAGAGAAAAGCTCCGGGTGTGAGAGTGAAAGTGTCACTTGGTAGCAGGTCCTCACACGTGTAACCGAGGCGATCACAAGATATTGTTCACTTGAGGTGTGTGCTGTAGAGCGTGTGATCAGATTGTCTCGTCAGTTTCCTGTCTTGCAGAAAATGTCACAGCCTGTTGGTGTCTCGAAAAGAGGTCGAAGATGACTTTGTGAAAGAATGAAGGCTAACCGGGACACAGTCCTTGCGGTTAATGGGTAAGAGAATGAATGGTTCTGACTTGATCGCCCAAATGAGAGGAAGCGATAGCCAGGTGGGTAAAGCGCGACGTCCTGAGACGGATTGGCGCTCAAGGGGTGACAAGGAATGACTTGGAGAAACAGGTGGTGTCTTGAGAAAAGAGCAAGAGAAGTTCTCTTGGGGTGGCACCTCCTTCGTTTTGAATGTACCCTCCTGCACCTACTTTCTGGCGGGCGCCAACGAATCGGGAAGGCTGCAAGTGTGAAAATCGTGCAGGGCAGAGTTCCAGGCACTCGACAAAAGGTTCACCACGCACGCTATTCAACCCGCTTGTCTTAAGGCACGGCTGCATGATTGGCTCACCTCTCCTATCTTCTCGGCGTCGACGTTCTTTAGCGCATCGCAGAGTTGTCTTTGACGGGACGCTTAGGCGAGTCCAACCCTAATCAAGCCATGGTTTCACTCGACTCACAAGAGCGTGGCTTTAACGATCGTGCCATGAGTGGGCCATGGGGTGTTTAACGGTCGCCGGATGCTTGCCAAAACTCCACCACAACCGCCCAACTGTTAGGGAGGTGGCCGTTTAGAACCTCGATGGTTTTGGTGAACCGTCAAAGTACCACGTACTAACTCACTGGCGCTACTAAGGACTCGAGCAAAGGACCACGCGGACGGCGCGTCTTCTGGCAGAAATATGCCGTGCTACACAACATGTGTACACACACCCATGGATCACGCTACGCGACTCGCCCATCTCACATTGGCTTGCTCGACGATGAAACGCAGCCATCCGGTCACCCCAAAACAGCGAGTCCACTCTATAATTCCACGTGCCATGGGCATGAAACAATCACCTGCCATGGTTACCTACCCAATCTATCTCTGGATGCAGATTTTGCGTCAAACAGCACGGACGGATGATCGAGTCTGATGCGCAATGCAACCGAATTGTAAGGAGCTCATAAAACTACATATACTGTCAGCGTCTGCATAGACGTTGCGAGGCTCTCGTCCTTGAATTTGGTCGGCTATGCGGAGCGGTGTAAGGGAAAGGACGTTGTCAGGGGCTGTCCAGTGTCCACGCGCAACGAAGTATTTGACAAGGAGGATGGACCGAGCCGAGCGAGCCAGAAACACAGGCGCCTCGCAAGCTCCTCGACCGTGCTTGGAGTGTTCCTCACTGTATCTTCGCTCAAGCAAATAAGGTAACGCACCGTTCGGCCGCAGATCTGTATCGATAGGCACCCTTTTCGATATTCTTCTATCTAGATAGTGATAACAACCGCTCGGCACATCTATGCATTCGAACTCTTCCAAAGAATCTCGCAAACCACTTCCGTAAACGCCAACGCTATGATGAACTGACATGCATATGCTGAAACACCACCGACGTAACCCTTTTCATATTGACGATACTTTCTATAGCTCATCTGTAGTGGGCAGGCGGAACTCCCAAGAACGTGGTGTAATCTCAAGACCCAACCAACGTTGCCATAATCTGACTAGCTCTGTGATGAGGATGATGAAACTGATGGACAAATTAGTGATGTTCTCATGTTCTCATGTGAGCACACAAGACAACTTACAGTGTTTGAGGGATTTCAATCCAGCTCTTCAGGACAAACTTGGTGACCGACCATACCAGATAGACCTCCGCCTTGGTTTTTTGCCATTCAGTAAGTGGTGGCGGCTTGGGCTTCTCCCAAGCATCATCATCGTCGAGTTCGTCTTCCACATCAATCTCTTGCTTTTGCTGCTTCTCCTCGACAGCAGTGCTAGGGGCTGGAACTCCCTCCTCTTCGGCCAACATGCGCTGGAAGTCGCCAAGTGCCTTGATGGCATTGCTGACCTTGTCCAAAGTGTTGAAGAAGGCAACTAGCTCGATTCTTCTAAGAGCTGGAGCAGGCTGGTCGTTGTTGAATTCGAACAGGATCTTCAGAGCTGTACCATAACCAGCAGTCTGGAGCTTGCCCCAGAGCCTGCATTTGTCGCAGCCAACGCAGTCCATGATGCGACTAACATTGCGGAAGCGGTTGCGGAAGTCCTCTTTGAGGCTAATGCCGGTATCGCCAAGTGGGTTCTCTTGAAACATGACACTCTCGTCGAAGATCTCGGGGCCGGCGGGTATGGTGTTAGCGACCTTCAAAGCCATGTCCTTTGTACGCTTGTCCTGCTTCGGATCACCAGTACAGAAAGTGTAGTCTTGGACGTAATCCTTGAGCTTGCCAGCAGCTCTGGCCATGAGAGCGTAGTTGAAGTACAGGTTCGAAATGCGCTCAGGATGAGTGTGGAGGCGCTGCTTGTAACACTGCAGATTGGCACCCCATTTGCCAGTGGATTGGTTGAGGTAGTCGTGACACAGGTGGGTTGAGATGGAGGCGTGCATCCCAGAGATGACTCGGTAGAAGACACGCTTCTCAAGGCACTCATCATCAAACTCCATGTTGTCCTCGAACTTGCCTTCCAGCGAGGCTTCTTGGCGACCATGCTCTTTCATGACAGATTTGAGGTCTTGTGCAGCTTGGCCCTGCATACCTGAGAGACCACCAAAAGGCGGAGCCAGACCACCAGCACCTTGGCTCTTTGCATTTGCATTCGGCTTGGAGAAACAGTTCTCGCGATAGATGGCTTCCCATATCTGATGAGCGCCTTCGCCAGCGTATCCGGTGAAACGTTCTGGGTTGTCGAGCAAACTGACGTAGTCGCCCTTTGCACTTGCGCTCTCATCTTCAGGCACGCAGTAGTCTCTCTCGTCGCACTCGTCGTCGTACTCGACAACACAGCTTTCGCCAACGTTCTCGCCGAGCTCTCCTTGTAGTGGTCTCTCTAGTTCCCTCTGCTCTTTCTTGCCAGGGTGGTGTGCTTTGGGGCCTTCCAGTCTACTCAACTCTTCAGCTCTCCAGATTTCTGGGATGTCTTCTTCATTCTCGAGCGTCGTGACAGCGCAGGCGATATTGCCGCAGAGACCTTCGTCATCCGACCAGAATGGGCACTTCTTGTTGTACAGGTTCAAGCGGTAGTAGGAGAAGAAATCGGTCTTGGACACGAGATCGTGGAGGGCGGGATTCAGGCGGGTGTTGAGGTTATCAAGGTCACCGTATGATGCGCAGGCATCAGATACTGTAGCACCAGGCTCGACCTGGACATTCGCGTTAGATCTTGCTCTCGCTGAGGGATCGAAACTCTGAGGAGGCGGCTTACAGGACAGATTGCTGGATTTGAGGATGCAGCATGTGACGAGGCTAGCAGTGCAAAGACTGCTAGGAAGAAGGAGTTGGCAACTGACGTTCGCATTGTGCTGCACTATATTCTGTTTGGCTGGACTTAGCAAGGAGGCAATGTTGGAGAATATTTGTGACAGTCGCATACCAAAGTGGTCAATCGAGGGCGATCAGCGCATTCTTGGCCGTTGGCACTTTTCAAGAATTACGGCTGCGGAAGGGTGAGAACGAAGAAGAGGCGTATGCGACAAGAAGGTGCAAGCAGGCTATATACCAAACACGGCCAAGAAAGACACGATGTCTCGAGCAATGCGGCGTCAAATTGAGAGGTGGCTTCTTCAGACTCTCTCCTGGTTGATAATCAAGAGCATCCGTGATCGTCACCTCACCGTCCGCAGCCGCTCGGCACGAGCATTGACCGGGTTTCCGACCGCCTTCAGCCCTATGCCATCCACGTCCCAAATTTTCTTCCGCGACCTTTCTCTCCAACCTCTGCAACACGCGTTGAAATGCGTGCCAGATGGCCATGATCACAGTTTTGACGTGGCCTTCTGGGCTGTCGCTAACGTAAGTTTGCTGAGTTTTCTTGCTTCTAGCATACCACATACACACCTCTACAATGATGAGTTATTCTTTACCCATACATCTTTAGGAAGAGCCGGAAAAGGTACGCTGGTATCGACATATACCTTCGTCGCTGCTTATAATCGGGAATCTGAAATTCACCTCTATCTCTGCACTTTATACATAACATCCAGTCAGACCAACAACTAACAATGTTTGTTAGGCATCACTAGGACGTCTTGCATCGGAACCCCGTATGTCTTGCCATGAAAAGCTGTGGAGTTGCTCATATCATATCATGTCATTATATTTGGTATATACTCGGTCGTTATCAATCTTAGCTACTGCCTTTTCCAGGTTCCTTAAGCTCTCTTCCATTCAAAGTGGTACTTTCCAGTGGTAGGAGCACCCTTGGGGTCTTCACCCTTCTTGTCGTACATGTGCTTGCCGAAGTAGTCAAGTTCGGCTTCATAAAACTGTGTCGGAAGCTCCAAGCCAGTCTGGTACTTGATGTAGTCGAGCGAGGACGAGATGGCAGGGACTACATGGTCGCCAAGTACTGCCTGGACCACAACACGCTTGAGTGCTGGCTGACCCTTCTTGAGGTCGCTGGCGATGGTCTTCTCAAACAACAGGTTCATGGTGTCCTTGTTGCGGAACTCGGCGAAGATGGGCTCGAGCAGAGAAGCGATGTAATCGGCCTGGATGATGCAGCCAGCGCGCCAGATTTGCAGAACTTCCGAGAAGTTGATGTTCCAGTGGACCTCTCGGTTCTTGTGATCAATGATGTTGATGCCTTGCACGTAAGCAGCCAAGCATGCTGTGTAGGTGGCCACGCGCAAGTCCTCCAAGAACTCGGCCTTGTCCTTGACATCCAGTTTCTGTGCTGGGAAGTCTCCTCCGAACGCCTTCTGCGCACGATCACGTTGGGCACGATCGGCCGAAGCCAAACGGAAAAAGTGAGCTGAGCTCAGTGTGGGTGCAGGGATGTGCTCCCCCACAGCCTCTTCGTTTGACCAGATACCAGTACCTTCCTCGCCAGTTACGTCCTGCACGACCTTGTCTTCGACGGTTTCCAAAACACGCTCGCCGTTCTTTGGGTCCTTGGTTCTGCAAATGTCCGCACCGATCTTCACCAGGAAAGTACCTTGCTGTTGACAGTCAGTACACGGCTTCAGCGTAAGGTGCATACCATCTTACCAGTTCTCCTTCATTGTTCCATTTTTCGAACACGTCGCCAATATCATCTTCCGACATACCAAGGCCAGTTCTCATGATCCCCCACGCTTCCGAGATGGCACTCATCATTCCGTGTTCGATGCCATTGTGAATCATCTTCACGTAATGACCCGCACCTCCTGTACCAGCCTTGCCAACGCATGGCCTTCCTTTGGGATCCTTTGCTGCGACTTTGCGCAGGAAGGGAAGGACCAGGTCGAGGGACTGGTCATCAGCTCCTGGACACATCGATGGGCCACTGCGAACTATGTTAGAGCAAATCGTGTAGGTGGACAAGGACAACATACCGACGAGCAGCCTGGTATCCTCCAGAGACACCACAGCCGATGTATCTGATACCTCGGACGACACACTTGCCCTGTCTTCTCTCTGTGTTCTTCCAGTGCTCGTTGCCACAATCAATGATGATATCACCTTTCTCAAGGTATGGCATAAGACCTGCTAACACGCCATCTCCAACACTGCCATGAGGCAAGCTGAAGACAAAGATCTTGGGCGAGTCGAGGGAGTCGCACAATGACTTGTAGTCGCTGTGCTTGCTGATACGGTCTCCGAAGCCTTCTTCTTTGGCTTGTTTGATGATACCATCCATGGCCTCTTCAGAAGGATCTTCGAGTGATACATGGACGCCGTTCTCAGCGAATAGAAGCGCCATACCACCACCCATGCTGCCGCTGCCGATCACGGCAATCTAGTCCATGTCAGTCCATAGCTCGTTTGGATACCATCTCAGAACTGTTGACTGCTTACATACCTTCTTGATGTCTAGTCCATCTGTGGACGAGTCGTTGCTCGTGCTGGCCATTTTCAGTGATACGGAGCTTTAGTCTTTGTTCGACTTGAATGTGAAAGACTGGATGGACAGCGAGCCTTGAAGTGACCAAGATATATCGTTCGAGTGACGTATTGGTGTTAATGGTGGGGTAGTTGCGATTGACGTTTTTAACTGTCACTTCGGCCCGGCTTGCTTGAGATGCTTAGCATCGATCTAAGGGTTCCTCGGAGGCAGTGAGCACCTGTAGAACGAGCATGCTTGCCTGGAAGTTGTTCATTATCGTAGTAAGCTGGCTTAGATCAATCATAATCGGCCTCGTCTTCGAAATCCATCTCGGACTCGCCATCTACCCATGAGACTGAATCTACAGTCCCCACATCTTCCGCATCTTGAGCTTGTTCCTCGCGATCATCCATAGGCATCGGATCAAGTTCCTCGATGGTGGCTTCGTGTTCATGCTCCCTCTCATCATCATCAATGAATCCAACACTCTTCCTCCTCGGAGGCTTCTGTTGACTGGCCGACATTGTATTGGTCGGCTCCTCTGTGATATCCTCCAAAACATCTCCATTCCAAGGCTTGCACTCTTGTACGACTTCTCCGCAACGTAGACACGTCCACCCTTCACCTTCTTCGGCTTCGATGCGTTGCGCCAAACAGACAAAACAGTATATGCATCCGCAAGGTATCGCCTCGTATGGATTGGTGACATCTGTTTGAGCACTGCCAATGACGCCTCCGCCTGTATTGCTTGATTGTGCGAGAACTTCTGCTTCCGAGCCACCACCCACAGTGTTTTGGTCGCGATAACATATTGCGCAGGTTCGTTCTGGCAAGAAGCCAAGCTCGCCTCCTGTGTTGATGTCTTCCTCGTCAGATTTCTGAGTGAACATACTCTTAACTTTTCTCCATGCTCTTGAAAGTAAGCGTCTCCATCTACCAATGCCTACAAGCGGAAGCAGGAAGAGCAGAAACTCAGTGAAAGCATGCCAAACTAGTTGACGGTTCAAGTATTCGAAGCTGACTTCTCTGCTCGTTTGTACAGATTCCGGGGCAAGCCTGAGTCGGAGCAATCGATCTGCAAGTGTCCTATATTTACCATTGAACAAGAAGACCAAGAAGGATGCCAGAGCCGCCATCTCGTGTGTCATGCCAATCCATCCGGTAAGCTTGCTAAGTCTCTTGACCAGCGGCGTTGGCTCCTCGTAGCCGCCTTCTCTCTCAAGGAGCCAATCTTCTAGTTTTTGCCACGAGTAGCGACCTCCGACTGTGATGAGACCGTATGCAGCCTTTCGCCATCTTGTAGGATCTTGGCCTGAGCCAGCGTGGATACTCGAAGGTTGTGTTCTTGCGTCGACATACTTCAGACCTTGTAGACTGGCACCGTAGCTGGTTCCTCGATCCCAGATACTCAGCTTCCATAGTATCGCTCGGAGTATTGCGCCAATCTCTGACGACCATTCGTCTGCAATGTGGCCTCCAAAGTATTTGAGGGCGTCTCCGACTTGACTGCGTAGAAGTTGTAGGAGTTCCTCGTCAAGCAATTCTGCGTCAACCTGGCCGACACGGAAGTGGGGAGTAGGCGCTTGAGGAGGATTGTGTCTGAGTGTGGTCCAGGTCGAGAGAGTGGTAGAAGCGAGTGAGCGTAGACCGGGTGGTAGGTTCAGCAGCGCGGGTGGTAGAGTTGGTGGGGAGGGCGGCGATGTTGGACGAGCTGCAGCTGCGCGACGAGCGAGCACACGCGCCTGAGCGGCAGCAAAGTCTGGAGAGGTCATGACGATTGGAGACTGGACATTGTTGTCATCGACGAGTATACATCAAAGTACTCGCGAAGAAGCGACACCAGGCAAGCACATGAATACAGCTCCAACTTGCCGAGGCTCGCGGCTTTTGACCCGATGCCGACCGACAACTCACCTGTTCTGCTCTCATTCCCTCATCTTTGCTACCAAATCCAACATGTAAACGTGAGATATCGCATGTGAAAGCTGTTCAGAGCGACATTCTCCGGTGTGTATGGTGATCAGGCTGGTATTCATGATATGGAATGTCTGGCATCAACTCCTGCTGGCTCAGTGTTATACATGACCTTGCAAGCGCCTGGCAGAAGCACGCGACTTGACTATCGATAGGATAGGCACGGCTGGCACCGCCGCTCTGTGCAGATGCCATTTGGTCTCGTGCTTTTCATGAAACTCGTTCGTCATTTGTGTCTTTTCTTTGTCCATCTGTCGCGCCCGCCTCAAACCTCCAGTCATGAGTAGAGAGCACGACGACGGCTAAAGGCGATCATGAGGCCAGGCCGCGCCTTGGCATACCGGTCGGCTCCCAAGTCACCTTGGTCACGTCCTCGTCTTCTCTTTGTCTAGTTTCCCCTGCATATATCAACTGTTCGGTCCTGCATGCACGATCCTATGGTCCGTTGCTAAAGATCTCCAGATCCATCCCCTTCCCGGACACAAGCACGTGCAATGGTTCGTAGACCGCTCTTGATAGCATGTCTGCTTGCATTTAGTGCTGAGGTTGTCTGGTCACAACCATGGAGCCTTCAATCAGAACCAGTCGACTCTAGCCATCAACTAGCCCTCAATGCTGAATCTGTAAGATATGCCGAGCTAGAAAGTCAACTCACAAGTGGCACTGGCATTCTTCGACATATGATAGAAGCCCTGGATGTTATGCAATCTCAATTCTTCGAACTATGGATAGGGACATGGCCTTCATCCATCGATTGGACTGGCGCGGTAGTCAACACTGCGGTCTCAGCTACCTTGGGAACCATTGCTCGAGCAAGCAGCGAGACCAAAGACGGCCACTACTCGAAGATATTCAACAAGTGCTTTTCCCACAACGCAGCATACTACTTTGGGGAAGATGCCTTCAGCATCCGTAATGAGGCCTATGATGACATCCTATGGACAACTCTGGAGTGGCTCGAGAACATAAAGACAATCGAATATCGAAACAGCACAGAGCCCTCGTGGCATGGCGTCCAATTCATCCCTGCATTCGGTCACCGTGCAAGATTATTCTGGGATCTCGGTTCTAAAGGCTGGGATACTGATCTATGCGGAGGCGGTATGCTCTGGAACCCCAGACTCTTGCCTTACAAGAACACCATCACAAATCAACTATTCATCTCAGCCTCAGTTGCCATGTATCTCTCTTCTCCTGGCGATGCCATCGATTTTCCGTTTTCAGCTTCCGACTCGCAAATCTTTGGTGCCATGCCAGGACGACCGCATGATCCAAAGTATCTCAAAGCTGCCACTGAAGGCTACTCCTGGCTCAAGAAAAGCAACATGACAAACACCCAAGGTTTATACGTCGATGGCTACCACATCAAAGGTTACAACCAGACTGGCAGCATCGGCACCGGCAAATGCGACGACCGCAACGAAATGCTCTACACCTACAATCAAGGCGTCATCCTCTCCGGCCTACGCGGTCTCTGGGAAGCAACAGGGAACAC
This sequence comes from Aureobasidium sp. GC_Fusr_1, assembly GCA_026538705.1. Lineage (NCBI taxonomy): Eukaryota > Fungi > Ascomycota > Dothideomycetes > Dothideales > Saccotheciaceae > Aureobasidium > Aureobasidium sp. GC_Fusr_1. Next base: position 23,864 of record JALPCE010000214.1, read on the forward strand.
AAGTTACCTGCACGACGGCTACAATCTTATCCTCAACGTCATGGCATCAACAGGCTGGTCCTGGTCCGGAAACCCGAACTCTCCAATCTCCAAATCATCCAGCTGGTCTGGCTTAGGTCAATACGGTATCCTCGAGGAGTTATGCGATCGCAGTGGTTCCTGCAATCAAGACTCTCAAACCTTCAAGGGCATCTTCTTCCAACACTTGACTCAATTTTGCGAATCTTTGCCAGAAAAAGCAGTTGCTCCCGGCAAAACTCACGCAGCGAGCAAACGGCTCAGGGAAAAGCACAGTGCTTTCTGCAGAAGGGTGGGAATATGGGTTGCTCACAATGCACAAGCGGCTCTGAGCACACGAAATGTATCGGGTCTTTTTGGCACGTGGTGGGGTTATAGGTATGCTGCTGCCGATGATCACCAAAGTCTTCCTGCCCATGCAGTGGATTACCGAAACGATCCCAGTGTTTTGTCGACGAGCAAGTGGGCAACGTCGCACGATGGACGGTCAACAGATGATGTTGGTATCCAGACTGCAGAAAGTAGTGAGGATGTTTCGACGACAGACGTCAATGATCGCGGTAGAGGTCGTACGGTAGAAACGCAACAGGGAGGTCTTGCCGTCCTTCGTTCATCTTGGGAGCTTTTGAATGCCGGTAGACCCTGTCATGCACTTCTGTAACGACCATTGTTCTAGAAATCAAGTTTATACATGACAATTATGATCATTTTACGTTTCTGGCAACCCTAAGGTCACAGCAAAATTAAGAAAAGGGCCTTTCGTTTTGATGGCTGAACTACTACTTTGAAGACGAATGCTTTTCTCCCTCGCCTTCCCCTTTCGAGACCACTCATATGATGCCCAACTCGCCAAACGCAGCAATGACATCCTTGTCAACGTTGACCAGCCACTCCTTCTGAAAAGCCTCCTGTCCACCCGCAGCCTGAATTGCAATCTGCAGATAATGCTTGACCCACTGTGTAGTCCTCACATTGTGTACGGGATCAGCGAATGTCAGCTCTCTTCGTCTTTCATCCTCAGGAGCTTCAAGGACACCAGCTTCGGTGGTTCTTAGTTGATCAGCGTTTTCGTAGACCAAGGTGTCAGAGTCCAATGCGCCGCCTTCTTCGCGAATCTCGGTCACCATGTCTGTCCAGAGTGTCATCAAGGATTGGAGAGAGCCGAGGATGAAGGGCTGGGAGGTAGAGAGCAGTTTTGTCAGAGCGAGACACATGAGCTTGCGACGAGAGGGGTCGCCAATATTCTCAAAGTGGCTGAACCATTCTTCGAGTAGCCACTTCATGGAGTCGTGGAGAGAAGGTTGGTTGGTGGTATCGCTGAGCGGGATGGGTGGTGCGGCGGCCTGCACTGCTTGCAAGAATATATTTTCTGATCCCATCGCCAGGCGTGCGAGAACAGAAAAGTAGTCTGTCTCGACGATGCCGTCGACGGGTGGGTCTTTTGCTAGCGGACCGGTGGTACAGTGGGCGACCCAGCTACCGTGCAGACCTCGGAGCTGTTTGCGAAGGAAGTCGGACTCGATGAGGTCGCTGGCAATGGCACTGATGGCAGATTCACCCCCAATGCGCTCTGCTGACCTGATGATGAGCTCGACGAGGTTGTTGACAGTACCACTGGCATCAGCTTTGACGTAGCCAACAAGGTTAGATAGGGATGCCATGAGCGGCTTGCGCATCTCGTCTGAGAGCATCTCGGACGGAGCAAGTAGGAAATATGATGAGGTGATGTCAAGAGCTGTACGGAGGTTTTCAGATCCAAGCTCAAAGATCGAGAAGAGGTATGGCGCTAGTTGCAGCAGCTCAGGCGATGCTGGGGCAGGCGTCTGAACCAGGATGTTCGCCCAGAGATCCAAGGCGTCGTCGAGCAAGTAGACTTGTGTATCTGATCCGGGTTCAACTGCACCTCTGATGATGGGTAACACAAGATGATGGAAGGGTACAGAAGCAGCCTTCATAGAGGTGACGAGACGGGAGAGAATGGTCAGAATTGCTTGCTTCATGAGATGCTCATCTCCAGATTGTTCCCAGAGATTGGGCAGGATGCTGATGATCGTTTCTGCGTAAGGCGCAATCTACCAATAGTTAGTTTCAAAGTCACCGTTCATGTATGAACCACACTTACATGGTGTTCCAGTCGCTCAACCAGAACACTAATCGTGTTGAGCAACGCCATCTTCGTCTCCATGTTTTCAACTTCCTCAATGAGACTCAACAACTGTGACATCGTCGTCTGAACATGAGGCAAGAACTGCTCTGGACTGAACTCCCAATCGTCCACTATCTGTTTGAGCTGTCGTCCGGCAGTGATTCTGACAACCTGATCATTGCAGGAGTCACTCGGGTCGAGCAGATGCTGGAAGATTTGGTAAACCAGGGGTCTCTTTTCTGCAGAGACCTTGACGGTAATCCATTGACCCAAGAGAATTGCAATACGGCGACGCAGAATGTTGAAACCAGGCTTTTGTTTCTGCACTTCGACAACGATTGTGTTAGACAAGAAAGAATCGAAGTCAAGATGCTGTTGCAGGATTGCAGCAGCCAAGCCAATTGCTGTGTATACCGAGTCCTTGAAAAGGATATCCTCGTTATCCGGGGCTACGACATGTCAGTAAGATGTGCTCTTTGGAGTCTCCGATGGCACATGACACGCTTGACGACATACCTGCAACAGTGTAGAAAACATTGAGTAGCGGTTGCGTCAACAAGTTTCTGAAGTTGAGAGCGAGGTCCAAGAACAACTTCTCAGCGCAAGGTCGAACGCTATACTCCCATCCTTCGCTTTCGCCCTCCAAACTTTGCTCCCACTCTTCTGGGTCTTCCTCCCATTCCTGGAGCTCGCCTTGTCGGAAGACGAAGAACTTAGTGATAACGACTTCCATGACTTCGGTCACAAAGGCATCTGTCAAGAGGTGCTCCTTGACAGCAGCGATTGCTTCTGTCTTCTCAACCTTGTCCTGCGGATGCTTGTACTTGAAGGATTGAACGGGGTTGAACACCATCTTGATACAGGCACGCACGATTTTGAGACCAGAAAGGGAGACCTTCTCCTGGAACGGCTTCTGCTCGCCATCATCTCCACTGGACACACCAGCGGTCAAACTAGAACCGAAAGTCTCTCCAAACTGCTTAATGAGGGCCCAATATGAACGAACAAGATCAAGAGAGTTTGGCAAAAGCACAAAAGCCGCGGGATGGGCCTTGGCCATCTCCAGGTGCAGCTTCGACAACTGGAGCAGATGCTTTTCCAGTAACACTCCGAGCTCTTCGGGAAGTGTGGCTACTTTTACGGAGATGAGGTTCATGAAAGCGCCCACTTGGGCGTAGGTAAGCTGCCAGAACTGATGCACGTCCGACTCCCGGTTCGGGAACTCATAGCCAGCAACGAGTAATCTGCGCAGAGTTTTGATCGCTAACAGACTGGACTGCATTAATTGTTGCAGTCTTTGATCACCAACATTGCTGATGGGAGCCTCCTGCCAGGCCTGGGGCAACAGACTGGATTGCCTTGTCTGTTGCAATGCTTCTTGGCCGCCATTCCTACTGCCGAGAGTCTCCTGCCAAGACTGTACTTTTTCGAGATAGATCTGTCCGAGCACTTGTACAATCTCGGGAGTGGCAGCCTGCAGAGCCACTCTAGACCTCTGGAGACGAGCAGCGGAGAGTTCCTTGGTGATGTGAAGGAGGATAAGCAACGCACGAGGAAGATGGATAGGGTTAGAATTTGGATCTGTCGATCTTCGTAGTACACTGATCAGTGTGCTAATGACATCTGGCCTAGACAAAATTAGCATTGAACTATGGTAGGCTGGAAAATACTCCCTACCAATCGTGCGGATATTCAAATCGAGAGACCTTTGCAACGACGAGTGCGTTTTGGAGAGCTAAACGGTGATCGTGTTCTTCGATGCCGCTTTCGAGAAGGCGAGATCTAATAGCTGCTCTGTCTTCCGCTGAGACGGCACTGGGATACTGTCAGTATGTGTACGAAGAGAACCAAACCAAAAACAGTTCAAGTTCTTGGCATGCAGAAGTAGAAGGCACAATGCATAGGAAGGTACCACTCACTTTGCAGCAGTCTTGCGCCAGTACTTCTCAATGCCGTTTTTTAGTTGAATGATAGCGAGATATCTGACTTCGAATGGTAACGATTTATCGATGAATACAGTCTGCAAGTGCTTGTAGAATCCGGCACTTTTCTCCCATCGTTCAAGTTGTTTGGCGCCTGATTGAACTTGCTGAGGGTCCGATGATGCTGCAGACCTTAATACGCTGAGCAAGGTATGCTCGGTTAAAGGGTTAGCTTCACCCGGCACCTCGATGGCAAAGTTCTGCATCGTGGTGCTGTTGATGGGTGAAGATTGAACGTCGGAGAGTTATCTCCTGTTCGAAGTCTGGGCGTCGATAGATTGTTGACTACGCTGGAATTTGATGCAAATTGGAAGATCGAGTGAAATGTGTTTTCGTTCTAGGATGCTGTTTGCTCACGTTGGATGTGTTGGAGGGGCCAAGACTTTCCGCAAGACTGTTCCATGGTCAATGCGCCATTCATGACAAGACATTGACTTCTGAGAGGTCAACAACATCAATGGTTCATACTATTCATGTTCATCATGTGTTGTATATCTAAAACACCTCTACGAATATCATAGTCTCTGTTTATTGAGAAGAGTTGGACCAGTGTGAGATACGCTACATGTGTTCCGGTTTCACATGCTGGGAGACACTAACGTCCACTTCAACTTGTGATCGATAGCGGCAGATCAAGAAGCAACTTTACACTTCCAGCGTCTTCTCATGCTCCAGAACCTCTGGCATGTCAACACTTCCTGGACTAAGCTTACTCCAATCCTCCTCGTAGCCATTCTCGATATGGGGCCACGGGCCCAGTGGTGTGATTGCCTTGGGATTCACATCATAGTGGCTTTTGGTGTACTATGGTATCTGATCAGTATATGTCTCAAGTCAAAATATCGAGTAACTGACATTCTCCTTGATGTGCTTGAAATCCGTGGTGTTTCTAAACTCCTCATGATTCCAGTACATGCCTTTGAGCCAGTTATTCAGGACTGGATAGTCATGGCGTATTGTACCGAGATTGCATTTCTACTAAGTGTCAGAGTTTTTTGATACCTTCGAGAGAAATACTACCTACGAAGTGCTGCACATAGACAGTATCGAAACGAATCAGAGTGGCGTAAAGACGGATATCCAGCTCGGTCATCTCTTTGCCGAGAACGTAAGGACCCTTGCCATCGTGAAGCAGTTTCTCGAGCTTGTTGAGAGCCCCAAACACTGGTGGAATATTCTTGTTGTAGGTTTCTTGGTCGGGTGCAAACCCAGCCTTGTATACGCCAGTGTTCAGATCTGACTGCATCCACTCGGCAATCTTGTCAATTCTCTGGCGTAGGTCTTCAGGGTATAGAGTCAGCTTTGCCTTCTCGGGCGAGGTCAAATCATTGAACGCAGTCTGAAGCCAGCGCAAAAGCTCTGCTGATTCCTGATTTTGGTTGTCAGTACGTTGATAGACAGAGTGTAGTTCTAGATCATACATTGTTGACTGCGGTATTCGTCTTCTTGTCCCACAGAAGAGGTACCGAGTAGCGACCGTTGTAGTCTTTGTCGGCCTTGAAGTAAACCTCGTGCAGATACTTGGATCCAAACAGCTTGTCTACAGTAGCATTGGGGTATTCATCGTTCGACTCAGGGAACTGCCAACCAGGCCAACCCTTGTCATTGCCTTTAGGGTAAGGCTTAACGATACTGACATCAATGACATCCTGCAGATCTTTGAGGTGACGCAGAAGGTTCGCACGGTGTGCGAACGGACAGAACAGACCGATATATATGTGATAGCGTCCCTTCTCTGGCTGAAATGGATTGTTGGATGACTTGTCGATCACGCCATGCCAGCTGTCGTCTGGTCCAGCATGAACGGACTTGGGTGTCTGTGTGGCCATATTTCGAACGGTGAACTGAGCTAATGTGTTTGAGATGGCTGATAGTCGTCTCACAGGATATAACATAGACTCAGGTAAGAAGTATACAAGGATGGCAATGGCCGTGAACAAGAGAAGTGATCTGAGGTGGGTCAGCATGATATAGCACGAATTCGCCGATGATCCCGAATACCTGAACGATGATGGCAGGAACGATGCAAATCAGCACTTCAAATAATCCGTTCTGCAAGGACGATTTGTAACAAGATGTTCTTCTAAGGACGATTTCTAATGGACGATGGTTGCGATTGTATGACGTGGGGGGTGGAAGAGCGGAAAGTCGCCGCGGCCTATTGAGACCACGAATGAAATATCTCAAGCTCAATAAATCATTTGCAAACAAAGATGCGTTGACAGTCTTCATGGCAGGAACGTTTTGGAAATTAAAGAAATCACTTTTCTCATCTAGATAGATATTCTATGCATACAGAGATACGCAATTATTGCGTCTTCTTGGCCTTGGACTCATCAGGCTTGCTGTAGAGCCAGACAGCGACAAAGATCAGCCAGCCAGTGGCCGTGACGCCGATACCAGCAATCCATGGGTAAGCGCCGCTGATGACGAAACTGCGCGGCCACTCGTCGTGAGCAAAATGGCGGACAGTAACGGTGCGCTTCTCGTAGACGTTGCTGAGGAAAGGACGCTTGTAGTTGACGATGAAGTTGAAGATACCATGCTGGTCAGGTACAGTGAAGCTGGCCTCGAAGATGGTGCTGTTGGTAGTTGGCGAGACGGGGTCCAACGTTACACGGTGGAAGGGAGACAGCATGCTGAATTCGAGCTGAAGAGAGTCTCCAGCAGCAGGAAGGAATGGAATCCAGCGGTCACCATTGTACTCTGACAGTTCGATCGAGAAGTGCTGCATGGCAGTTAGCAAGAGAAAATTGAGATGACAAGACATTACACTTACAACATCGTTCTTGATTCTGTACATGATAGGGTTGATCTCGGGGCGCTCGGAAACAGTCAAGTTGGTGGACTCCTTGACCTTGCCCTCGTTGAGGTAGTGCTGGACCTTGCCAACCTTGAGCACACCAATCTCCTGGAAAGTCCAGGCGGACAGACGTTCGGCAAAGACCTTGTTGGCAGTGCCAGTGGTCTCGGGAGCACGAGGAGCCTTGACCTGAGCGTCGAACCAGGCATCTTGCAACATCTCGGCGGAACCGAGAACAGTGAAGCGGGCCGAGTTTCTAGCCTGGAAGGTAGAGATGAGCGACAGCTGAGAGCCAGAAGCAAAGACGTCCTCGAGGGCCTCTTCCTCCTTGGGGTTGTACGAGTATGCGGTCTCGGGAGCACGCAAGACAGGGGCAAGCAGGGGGCTGGCGTTGCCCAAAAGCTGACCGACAGCGCGAGGGACAGCAAGGGTTCCGTCAACGTCAAAGTAGTTCTTGACACCGGACTTCAGGGTCTTGGGAGCGGGAATGAGCAGAACATCGTGCTTGTCGGCAGCCGAGTTGGTGTCGTAGTTGATGTGGTCGACAACGAGGGCACTGCGCTCCGGAGGGAGGGTGACATCGAATTCGAGAAGGAGAGAGGCAACGGCAGCAGGAATAGGTTGATCGGCGGTAAGGGCGAGCAGAACGTTGCCGTTGTTGTTGACGTAGTCGACGAGGATGTTGGGGGTCAACTGGGGACCGAAGCCCTTCGATTTGGGAGGCAGGAGAACGAGATGGTCGTATGCGAGATTGCCGTGCTTGAACAGCGAGAGGCTCTTGGACTTTGGTGACTCGTACGTGACGCTGTAACCGCGGGCTGGTTTCGTCTCAATCAGTACCACTCTTCGTCGATATAAGCAGACACAACTCACACTCAAGATCGCCAAAGAAGGACGAGTACTTGGACTTGTCCGAGGCTTCCTCGAGAACTACCAGCAGACGGTTGCCGGTAGAACTCAATGCCTGGACCAGGCTGACGAGGCCCAGGAGCAGCAAAGACAAGAAGGCCTTCATGTTTGCTATGTCTCGATTGAACAGAGAAAGAGCAGACACACACTTGGGCAAGCACGTACGAAGCTCCAGCTGTCCTCCCCTCCGTAAACGCGCAATGCGATGCGGAGAGCTGCCAGCGCCAAGCCCGTCCGCAAGTCGCGCTCTGACCACCTCCGCCGCCGACCAGCGAAGCATTGGAAGCAATTGACGACGACTTGTATACCGGTACATCCACATCACATACACACAATGGCTCCCGTACAATTCTGGTCGACCCCTGGTCTCTACATCAAGTGGGCTGCCCGCAACAAGCCCGCCATCTTCTGGTCCATCGTCGTCGGCAGCGTTGGTCCCGTCATGGCCCTCGTCGTCCCTCCCGTGCGCGCTCGTTTCGGCGACGGCCCTCGTCCTCAGATTCCTTTGACCTACCCGAGTGAGTCACGACCAGCTTCCACGGCTGAAGCCAGCACATGATTATCTGTGCGCCGCGCACTCCGGCTAACACATCACCCACAGTACCCAAGGGCCCTCGCAACATTCCCTCCGGCTACGAAGACTAAGCTCGTTACAATCTCATCTTATATCCAACTTCTCAATCACCCGCCAAGTCCGTCTCCGATACATGTATATACACAGCCGCTACAAGAGCAACTCCCCGCTGTCACTACACAACCCCCGCCATCAAGAAGAAGCCGACACAAGGAAACATCTCGACCCGAGTCTTGGGGACAATCAATCGCCTTCTTCTCTTTTCCAGCAATCTGTCCTTTTACGAATGCAAAAATACACCAGCCAAAGGCTATTTTCTACTGTTATCTCGTGTGCCAGAGCCTTGTCTATGTGCCGGACTTGTTACCTTTTGCACTTTACAACACTGATCGTCCGATGGTCGCAGCAAACACGTGAGATGGAGGGCATAAAAGTCTGGATTAACGAAAGTGGTTGTTTATGGTAGTGATGCTGGCTGTAAAATATGCTGGGGGTAATGTATGCAATATCTGGGGAGGCTCAAGTTTCCTCCTGCAGGTATGTTTCTGTGTCGCAAGCATTGTAAGTCTCTCCATCCAAAGTCCCAGTCTTTTTCCGTTTGTCGTCATCCCGTTTTGTCAATTTGTCGTTTCCCTCCACGGTTCTCAATTTGTCGTTTCCTTCCAGGTCATCATTTTGCTGGCCTCCGGGACGTAAGTATTGAGAAGTTCAGACCTCTTCGCCTTCGGCGTCTTCGTCGTCGTCGTAGTCAAAGTCTTTCTCCTGGAAGGGCTTAACAGCGCGCTCCTTTCCCTTGCCTTTGCCGACTGGCTCAACAGCGAGATCGGCCTCATCAAAGGCCTCTTTAGCGCGTCTCTTGCCCTTGGCCTTTTCAGAAACTGGCTGGACTCCGTACAACTCTGCAGCTCCCTGCTTAGCATCCTGTTCAGCTCCTTCCTCGGCATCCTGCTCAGACTCTTCGGGCTCTTGATCGACATCGGGGTCCCAGAGGTAGTCGGCACCACCGACGACGGTGCAGGTCAGCCACTTGACAGGCGACTTGATGATATCCAACTGACTTTCATTGTTCATCAATGGAGCAACGACCTTGGTGACACCAGCCTTGATGATGTCGATGTTGTGCTGCAGGACCTTCTGGCCCTTGCCGCTCATAGGAAAGTGCTGGTGAAAGCCACTCTGGATGTCGCGACCTAGGTAGTTCTGGCCGCCGTTAAACAGGCGAAGGTACATGTCATGGCCGCCGTACTTGTTGTTGTGAGTAGCTCCCTATCACAGAGTCAGCAAGATGATGTCGAAAGATTCAAGGCTGTAATACTCACGCTGGCCATCATCTGGCCCCACCAGTGACGGTAGCAAGCCACGCCGACCCAGGTAAAGACGTCCTTGGCATAATCGAGTCTGCCAATGGGGTCAGTCTTGGCCTGGCCGGTGACAGAAGTCTTGGTGATGCCAGGGGGATAGTGACTGCTGACGGCCTTCTCAGTGTTCTGGCAAAACTGCTTCAGCTCAGCGTGCTTGCGCTCAAGCAGATCGCGGAGGTTGGGTGGGAGCTGGTCGACAATGCTGCGAGCTCTGGGGTACTTGTTGACGAAAGCCTCGTCAGGAGGTGTGAGGGCCAGAGCGTTGTACTTGCCAGTGAGGTGGATGAGTGCCTCTTTGAAGAGCACCTTGGATTGGATGCGGAAGGTGACATCGATCCAGACGATGGGGCTGGCAGAGATGGCTCTGAAGATGTCTTGACCCTTGGCGAGCAAGCTGCTCTCGATGATCTTAGCGACCATGGACACCTAAAACTACAGTCAGCATGATGCTCGAGCACGTTAGTAGAAGACTTACAGAGCCGGCCCTCTCAGCAACTTCGACCAGACCCATGGCATCAGGCAACAAGGTGTCGATAGTCTTGTCGTCAAGAGAGACGGGCTGGTTGGCAAAGATACGCAGCAGTCTCTCATAGTCGGAGAAGAGTGAGGCACGAATATGAGGGTTCTGGTCGCTTTCGTGCATGGTCGCGTACGTCTGTGAAGGACGCCCATTGCTGTCGACAGGGATACGTCTGAAAACAGGTTTGGTGAGTTTTTTGGTGGTCTTCTCATCAAAGTCCTGCAGAACGATCAAGTAGCGAATACCGACGCGGAGGCCCTCGCGGTTGAGGGGAGGTCCAGGGGCACTCAGCAGATCAGCGAAGCAGCCGCTGGCCAGGCTGAGCTGGGCAGAGTGCATCTTGTATCTGCTCTCGTTCGACACCAGGATGATGGTGTCGGCTCCGGGTACGTTAACCTTGAAAGACATCTTGGTGGTCGCGTAAGATCGTTAGCTTGGACTGATGCGTGAGATCGTTGCGTAGGGTAAAGCGTAAGGTCGTCACGTAGGATCGATGCATAAGCCTACGGAGGGTGAAGCGTAAGCCCACGGGAGACTAAGGTCGAAAGTCGTAGGAGCAGATGTGAAAGTCGAAAATTGGAAGTCGTGGTCGCAAACCAGAAGTCAAAAATCGAAGGCCGCAAGTCGAAGATCGCGAGCTGTAAGCACCGAACCAAACCTCCGGGACGAGTAGTGAGACGAGGGAATCATAGAGGTAGGTGTGGTGAAGAAGTCTACGGAGCGGGTGGTGAAAGGGCACACGGTGAAGCGACTCATAGGGTACGCCAGGCTGTTTATGTCAACAAAAGCACGCGCTGGGACCGTACACACGTACGCATGTATCTCGAACCAACACAAAAGCTTTTGGAAGCGTTTCGCCATAGACTCGCTGATATCTGGATACGACCAAACAACCCTTACGTGCCGTGATCGTGCTGGCACAGTTACAAGTCATACGGCATTGTGACTTCTTATATCTACAGCTCTCAAGCCTACGAGTGACACATACGAACAACTCAGACTCTTCAAAGTCCACGAGCAGACTTACGAGCATATACAAACTTACGGACAGCTCTGTGACCTCTAGCACATGAGGGTCTCCAGACCATGTACGGTCTCCAGACTTACGAGCGGTTTCCAGACTTACGAGCGGTTTCCAGTCCTGCGACCACTCTGATCTTACGGGCAGCAAAAGAGGTGAACCATTTTCTGTGAGCAATCTGTGCAAAACAAGTGAGCGGTTCGTGGAAAGCAAGTGAGCAATCTGCAAAAAGAAGGTAAAGAGTCGGTCACAAGGAGTGAACTGTTAACGAGGATCAGGCGAAACAAAGCATGATTCCGGATAAAGAACCAGGATCTTCGCTGGTACAGGAAAAAGATGGATATAAGCACTCTCGAGTGTTGGTGCTGTCTTGCAAAGCGCTGTAGAGATACACAATACTTTCAAGGGGAACAGACAATCTCACCGAAAGGCATCATCTCGTGGGCTCTCTCTGGACCTACCTCAATGCTTGAACTCAACTGTGCATTTCTATGGCTCTGATTTCGTGCCTGGGGGTGCTGGGAGCAATGCTGCTTGTCGGCTCTCTCCAGCAGCCTGTGCGACTGTTTCTGACTATAAACATACATAGTAACCCCAATAAAACGAATGGCATCCACTGAGAGCAATCGTATCGCCAACTCTCACTAGACACTGCTTTGACTCCGACACAGTCGTGCATCTCTATAGGATATTATAATGGTTCACGTCGGATTGAGAGACAGAGCAAGGTCCATCGAGAGGAGAGCTGACAACCTAACTGGCTGTCCTTTGAAAACATTTCAAATTCTATCACCATCGTTTAATTTTATAGATGCGAAAGTCGGTTTACTTCGCTGTGGAATTGAGCTTGGACGTCGGTATCCAGTGCTCTTGCGGCTGAGCGTCGTTCACAGGGTAGGGAGGAAAAAATCATCTCTGTGTTCTCGTCCAGTCGCGTAGGTAATCTTGGATGGTTCAGTCAAAATTGGAAAACCAGAAGATCAGAAACGCGTGTGACCGGCATTATCGCAAGGATGAAAGAAGGCGACGTGACCGCGGAGCGGCTAGCACTAACAAGGCAGCTCGCCTTTGTTTATCCCAGCCGTGAGTGCTTAAAAAACATGGGTAGTATATTATCGAACGTAAAATCAAGCCAATTCCAGCGATGTAACTTCTTTGAGACAGGTATCATGGATGAGAGCCGGTCCGTAAAGAAACTGCATGCTTGTCTGGACTTCAGCCCTTCGCTCTGCATCGCAAGCACGTGGGTTTATCAATGGCCGAATGATAAGCAAAGAGGCGATCCCCGTCATATAGCACCGCGCCTGTATATTGTGAGTCTGTGCAAGCAAGATGGCAAAAGCATGTTGAGAGCCGCATCTTTGTGTTGAAAAGGTCGATAGGAGCCCTATTCGTAGGTAGGTAGCATCAAGCAGTCAGCTCCTTCTCTTCCTGTGCTGATCGGTAGAACAATCACGCGTTTCTTTTTCTGAAAAGCATCTCGACAGCCGTTGTTCCTTCATTTCGCAAATCTGTTCGTTAAACTACATATCCATTCATTGATCATTCGACATGCGCGTCAGAAACAGTGCTTGGGCTTCTGCCCTGCTGGCTTTGAGCACTCCGGTCCTAGCCTGTGAGAGCTGTGAGCACCCAGAGCAAGACGTTGTCATGACGAGAAATGTGCGACGCATGCAACCAGATGCCCAGAATGCTACAGTCGGCCCTCGCGGACCATTGGCCTGGGGTCAGCTCAACTTTTTGCACACCACTGACACCCACGGCTGGCTCGAGGGACACATTAGAGAGCAAAACTATGGTGCAGACTGGGGCGACTATGTGTCCTTCGTCAAGCAGATGAGACAGAAGGCAAGGGATCTGGACGTTGATCTTCTAGTGGTCGACACTGGTGTAGGTTACACAAAGAGTTATTGTTGAATCATGCTCACCATTACCAGGACCTTCACGACGGTGCAGGCCTCAGCGACGCTACTGGAGTTGCTACCTACGGTGGTGTCAATGGACAATTGTCGAACCCAATCTTTGAGCAACTCGACTACGACCTGCTGACAATCGGAAATCACGAGCTTTACGTCTCTGCAACCACTTATGAGACCTTCAACCAGTTCGCCAAAGCATATGGTGAGAAATACTTGACCAGTAACGTTCAGATCAGAAACCCAAGCACTGGCGAGCTCGAGTATATTGGCAAGAAGTACAGGTACTTCAAGACCCAGAAGGGTCTCAGAGTCATGGCCTTTGGTGTGCTATTCGACTTTACTGGCAACTCGAATGCTTCGGTCGTCACCAGAGCTGCCGACATGGTCAAGGAGTCTTGGTTCATCAACGCAGTCAACCACAAGAATGTCGATGCCTTTGTGTTGATCGGTCACAATCCTGTCGGCCTCAAGAGCAGCACTAACACTCTGCAAACTGTCTTCAAGGCTATTCGTGCCATCAAGCCCGACACACCTATCCAAATGTTCGGTGGCCACACCCACATTCGTGATTTTGCAGTTTACGATGATAAGTCTGTCGGTATTGAGAGTGGAAGATACTGCGAAACTCTGGGCTGGTTGGCTGTCAGCGGCATCAACCCCCACGGCAAGGCAAATCCTAAGGGAGTCCCTAACCCAACGATGAAGGCAAAGAAGAATGGTACCGCTTCGACTTCTGCTAGTCTCGCTTCTTCCACCAGTGCTTCGAACTTGACCTTCTTCCGTCGCTATCTGGACTGGAACCGCATGACTTTCGAGTATCATGCTGAAGGTAGCCAGGCCAAGGCATTCGACACCACCAAAGGCCTTGCTGTGACCAAGAACATCACTGCCACTCGCAAGGAGTTGAACCTGACTAGCATCTACGGCTGCGCTCCCCAGACTTGGTGTCTCAACTGTGCACCTTTCAAGTCTGAGGGCTCTATCTACTCTCTCCTGAACAGAGCACTCTCCGCCACCATCGTCACCAAGCAACGCGCTGACAAGCCTCGTCTCATCATCACTAACACTGGTCACATCAGATTTGATCTAGCCGAGGGAACTTTCGACTACGATTCAAGCTTCATCGTCTCGCCATTCACCGACGCCTTCCAATACCTCCCTAATGTTCCTTACCACCTCGCTAGCCAAGTCCTCTCCGCTCTGGAAAGTGGTAACTACCCATCCAAGCGCGATCTATCTTCCGAAGACTTCGGCTTCACCCAAATGAACCCTTCGCTCGACAGCTGTATCGATCCTCCTGTAACTCACGACCACCTCATCACCAAGCGCTCATACCCAGGTGGCCGCATTATCAGACGCCAGACCACCACCACGCCTGGATACACCACCTCCGACGACTTTGGTACTGATGGAGATGATACCATCCACTCCAAGATCCCTTACTACTCCACCCCCAACTTTTTCCAAGCCAACGGCAGTCTCCCTGCCAATGGAACTCTAGCCGCAGATGCTGTTGTCGATCTGATCTTCTTGGACTACGTTGCTGCTAGTGTCGTCAAAGCCTTGAATGGACTAGGTGGAAGCTATACCAATGACCAGGTCACCTACTATTTGCCCAAGGTAAGAAACCCTCGCATGTTTTCCTTGGAGGAAAACATCAGAAAAGCTGACTGAAATTCAAACAGAACTTTACCACCAACTCGTACTTGCCCAAGTACGCACAGATGACTCCAGAGTGGCAAACCAATGTTCCCAACTGCCCTGTTGGTATGGGCATCGGTTACAACATTACCTCGTAGTTTATGTAGATTGGTGTGGGTTATGTTTAGAAGACAAAAAAGGTCAGGAGGAAACGACATTTTTGGAACAACTTTGGAGATCTTTTCAAATAGAAGACGATGTTCTAGACGTTTACTTTGGAAGGACCTGTAAGCATTACTGTGGTTGCACATCCATGTCAGACACAAAGTCATTTGCCATCCACCTGAGAATCTCGATTGCAGAGCGGTCGTTACATGGAATCGGTGGAATTTCGGCTTCATGCCATGCCATGCCACTACTTCTAGCTAATATTCCATTCCATGTCAATTATCTAGTGGAATAATGCCAATTCCAACTCCGTCGTCGTCGTCGCAGTCACCCTGTCCTTCTTGTTCCTCCACGTGACCTTCTAGTCCTCCCACGTGATCGTCTGGTCCTTCGTCAGTAGTAATTGGTAGCTTAACCTTGTC
The DNA here is from genome assembly GCA_026538705.1 of Aureobasidium sp. GC_Fusr_1. Taxonomy (NCBI): domain Eukaryota; kingdom Fungi; phylum Ascomycota; class Dothideomycetes; order Dothideales; family Saccotheciaceae; genus Aureobasidium; species Aureobasidium sp. GC_Fusr_1. Next base: position 39,348 of record JALPCE010000214.1, read on the forward strand.
AAAACAGAGGTTCTTCTACTAGCTCTTAAGGCACTTAATATAGCTAAGGTTATTAGCAGAGAGGCTTGCTCGGTCCTACGATAGTGTCCTCCTACAGCCACTAAACACCCTCTCTAACTTAGCAGACATTAGATTAATTAAGAGAATATTAATAGCTATCTAAGAGAGGTTTAGATAGTTGTGTTACTATGTTAGCTTAAGCCACCAGTGTATAGCGTCTTTAACAAGGACTAGAGGACTCTTAGTAAACTAGACAAACTCCTTAGGTATAGTAACTAAGCTTATATGCCGTATTAAAGCCTGCTACTTAGCTAGCTTATTCGACTCCTCCTCCATTAATGATGGTGTTAATATAATAGGCTTAACCTTATTTTTATACTTAGTAGTCCATAAAGCGCGCGTAGCAGTAATAGCTAGTACTCGCTATAACGGAGGCTATTACTTATTAATATAGGCCTCGCGATAGGTTAGATGGAGGAGGAGCGCTACCGTATAGGTAGGGGTATAGTTGTTAATAGTTTACCACTTGTTAAGTGCAAATTAGCTAGTCTAGATAGCGGTAAGAAGCGCTCGATTAGTGGAAGCGCCTTAGATTATGTAGTTCTTATAGTGCTTACGTAAGAAATCCATTAACATAAGCACTTAATTAAGAGTTGCGTTATCGCCTTTACATAGCTTAGTTACCTCCTATAGTGGTTCTATAAAGTTAATAAGCGCTTTAAGGAACTGCTAGTAGCGCCGCTAGAGAGTGGTATGCTCTATATGCTCGTTAGCAGATTAAATAGCACGTATAGTTACTCGAGATTAGATCCCTCGCTTAATTATAGCTAGCTAGCTATTCCACCTTATAGTATTATTAAGCATTAGAGATACACTAGTAGCTGCCTTAAACTTACGACGACGGCGAGCTAACCTTATAATCCACTTAAAAAACTAACGGAGGTAGTTAAGAGCTTTATAATTAGTAAGGCTAGTGCCTTAAGCAAGCGTTAAGATGGCTTTTAAGGGATCTTAACTTTAATTAATCATATTAGCTACGGCGTCTATCGAGCTCGCTAATATAAGTGCCTAACTAGTAAGGTTAATCTAATGTCTAAAGCAGCGAGTTCGATGTTATATAGGGTTCTAATCGATAGATAGACGCTCGCTAAATAGACTAGTAAGGTAGCTTATTATAGTGTCGTTATAGGTAGCATTATTAGAAGTAATATACCCGATCTTCTGCTTAATCCTATAGGTAACGATAGTGTTAAAGAAAAGAGGAGCACACTAAGCACTAGTATAGCTAGCTAATAGCTTATAAAGAGCTAGTAATGCCTTATTTAACTTGCCGTCTAAGGCGATAAATCGAGCTATAATACTAAGTAGCTTATAGTTACCATAATTAGCCGTCTAAGCATCGTAGGTAAAGTGGATTAATGATCGAGAGGTTATAAGTAGTGCCTTAAGCTACTCTTAATAGAAGTTATGCTCCTTCTTAATATGTTTAGCGACCGTAGAATAACTCTAAATTAAGAGCTTTAAGGCGCTAGGAAGCACCTTATTAAGTAGCGTATAGAGTAGAGGATTACTAGCAGTATAGAAGGGGATGTTGCTTAAGGTGATATAATCGATAAGGCGTCTATTTAAGCGAGTTTTATCGATATTAGCAATAGTATAAGATGTTTAAGAGGGTATTGCTACTACTAGCATCTTTAAAAGTGTACTAGTTGCCTATCTCTAGCTATGTCTCTTCTTAAGGTGTAATCTAATGTTATTATAGTTAGTAGTGTTATAGTTGCGAGGACAGTCTCTATTACTATAGAAGTAGTACTAAATCTTCTTCTTACGCTTACGCTCGCGCTCTCTAAGACGACGAGCTCTAGTATAAGACTAGAGCTCTTTAGAATCGCTACGGGTAGGAGCTAGCTTTTAAGAGCGCTATATTAACGTAGATTTAAAGTCATCGATGTAGTTGCTAGGGGTCGTTAGCGTTAGTCGTCGTCGCTTTAAAGGAGGAAATAACGGCTAGTCGACATTAAAGGCGCTATCGTTAGTCTTAGAGTTATTATCTTTAATAAAGATACTATCCGATTAACTCTAAGGAGCGAAGAGTCTAGGCCTTAGA
>JALPCE010000215.1:0-41398 GCA_026538705.1 Aureobasidium sp. GC_Fusr_1
AAAAAAACCAATTTCTTTATTTGCCAACGCAGAATTTCTCAAACACAACTCCGAGCACTTCTTCGACATCTCCAGCTTCACCCTTGCCAGTGATTCTTGCGAGGCAGTTTGCAGCATCACGTAGATTTTCTGCGGCTAGGACAATGTCAACGTCCATCTCTTCCAGGCCAGAGCTTCCACTAGTCTGGGTTCCAGCCTCTACGTGGACGAGAAACTGTTCGAGGTGGAATTGGCATTCATCGAGGAGAAGCCTGTGACGCTCGGTCGCTCCTAACGACTCTTGCCAGATGGAAGGATCCGTATCGTCATCCGTAGCTGCAACTGCAGAAGTCATGTCTTCGAAGTGTCGAACAAGACCTGAGAGAAAAGTCGGAACGTGTCCCGCATCGACCGAAACTGATGACTCTACATCCTTGCAGGAAATGGCAAAGATGTTCTCGAGTCTGACATGAGGGAGCGCATCGGCGACTTGCCGTCTAAAGTTCTCCAACTCGGATGCATGACCAGAGAGCAGGTCAATCTTGTTCAGTACGACTAGCACATTCGATTTTTGTTCCGCAAGCTCGGCAGCAGTGTCAATGACCTCTGGATCTGGTCTAAGGACCACTCTCTTGCCCTCTAGTTCTAGCGACAAGACAACGATTACGACGTCGCTCTCGATGGCTCGCTGCTTGGCACGTCGCATGCCTTCTTTTTCGATCATGCTGATCTTCTCTTGCATGTGCTCTTTCTGGGCTTGAGCAGTCGCGAGGACGGCACTCCGTAAGCCAGCAGTGTCGCCCAAGCGGCAGAGATAGCCACCCAAGTCAATCCCCACTTCGACTACATCACGAGTGGTGCCTGCTTCTTGACTAACAATTGCAGCTTCGCGGCCCACGATTCGGTTGAGAAGACTGCTTTTTCCAGCATTGGGCGCGCCTAGCAGGCTGATAGCGATACCGTTCCTGAGTAGCTCTCCACGCATTGCATTGCGACGATGGGTATCAATCAAGAGGACCAGATCTTGGACTTGTTCGGCGACAGAAGAGGCTAACTCGGCGGGCGACTCATCGAAGTGTTGATCTTCAGAAAAGTCGATCAAGGCTTCGAGTTCACCCCTGGCTGCTAGAAGCATCTGGCGCCATGATTCGTAGCGGAGAGAAAGAGTGTTTGTGGTACCACGAACCGACAAACGACGCTGTTGCTCGGTGTTTGCAGAGAGAGTGTCCCCCAAAGCTTCGACCTGGGTCAAGTCTAAACGATCATTCATGAAAGCCCTTCGGGTAAACTCGCCAGCCTCTGCATAGCGGATGGCACCAAGAACGGACGAACATTGCGAGATAGCAGACAGAACGGCTCTCACCACAGCTGTACCTCCGTGCACATGCAGCTCAAGAAGGTCCTCTCCAGTGACTGTGTTTGGAGCAGGAAAGTAGAGAAGCAGAGCACTTGAATCCAGAAGATTTTCAGGCGAGACTTTGGCTCCAGGACGATACAGGGTTCGTAGGGAAGCATAACGAGGCTTCAATGGCTTTTGTCTGGGGCAAAGGGCCTTGTAGATGTCATTGCATGCTGGACCAGAGATGCGAATGATGGCAATAGCAGCTCGACCTGGAGCAGTGGACAAGGCATAGATGGTAGGGTCACCATAAAATCTGGTCGAGAACGAAGGCACACTGCTCTGGTGTCTCAACGATGTGTTTAAAGGGCCTCTGATGTTTAGCAATGCAGATTTCCGGGTATTGTACGCAAGGGGTGTGGCCAGTGAGATAGCCGATGGCAAGAGTCTAGCCGTCGAAGAAAGACATGATGGACGCGTGCAAGCAAGTGACAATGAGCTCCTGGCAAGCCTCATTCGCCGCAAGCATTCAATTATTGTCTAAGATAATTGTGTTTCTGAGCAGGAGGAAGATCAGGAGGCGAGGGCTTTGCTGACCATGGCGGTTGCTCGGCTGGAGGTGTCGGAGCGGGCCGAAGGCGGTGAACAGCAGCCAAGCATCTCGACGCTGGCAATCAAGTTCTGCTCAGAAAAAAGTCGCTGGGCGCTTGCGACTTGTTGACTGCATTCTGGTTTGCCATTTGATTCCCTATACCTACGACCTTTTATCGGCGTAGTCGCATCACCGAGAAATCTTACTGCTCGCCCTTCCATCCGGATCTCCACCCGAATCATAATAAACAACCCACAAGATGGCCTCGGACGAAATTGTTTGGCAGGTTATCAACCAGCAGTTCTGTTCTTTCAAACTCAAGTACGACCCAAACGCATACACTGCTTGCTGAGCACAACTGACTCGTAATCTTAGGACAACCAAGGAACAAAACTTTTGTCGCAACGAACACAACGTCACTGGTCTCTGCAACCGTCAATCATGCCCCCTCGCCAACTCTCGCTATGCCACCATCCGCGCCGACCCGCAAACCCAGCGCCTCTACCTCTACATCAAGACCATCGAACGCGCACACATGCCCAGCAAATGGTGGGAAAAGATTCGTCTCAGCAGCAACTACTCCAAGGCTCTGGAACAAGTCGACGACCGTCTGAAGTACTGGCCTAAATTCCTGGTCCACAAGAACAAGCAACGTCTTACTCGTTTGACTCAAGTCAGAGTCCGCATGCAAAAACTGGCCCGCGAGGAGGAGAGACTTGGAGAACAGTTGGTGCCTAGACTTGCTCCCAAGATCCGCAGAAGAGAACAGACCCGTGAGCGCAAGGCAGAGTCGGCCGCAAAGATCGAGCGCGCCATCGAGAGAGAGCTGGTCGAGAGATTGCGAAGCGGTGCCTATGGCGAGCAACCCCTCAACGTCGACGAGAACATCTGGAAGCGTGTCATGCGCACCCTGGAGCGTGGTGGCGAGGCTACTCGTGACGAGGATCTCGACGAGGGCATTGATGAGGATGAAGAGGAATACGAATATGAGCAAGAGGAGGAGGGTCCCGATGTCGAGTATGTCAGTGATGTCGAGGAGAGCGACGACGATATGGACGACCTGGAAGACTGGCTCGGCAGCGAACAAGAGGCCGACTCGGACGACGACGAGGAAGACGATGAGGATGAGGACGACGAGAGCGGATCCGAAGCGGACGACAAGGAGCTGGCCAAGAAGCTCGCAGACCTCAAGAAGAAGAAGAGGCCCGCTTCGGACACAAAATCAAAGAAGAAGGCAGGCTCAAAGGGTCCCAAAAGGGAGATCGAGTACGAGTACGAACGCCCTGCCCGGGAGATGGTTATTGCAAAGTAATCTACAAAAGCATGAGAGATTTCATTCCAGCGCTGGCGTTATGTGGGAAGGCATCCAAAAACTTAGTTATCATCTGTTCGACTATGAGGCTCGAGGCAATTTGCGACGCCATACGAATAAAACATCTTTATCATTCCAGCACTGTTCGACTTCACACTCGTCTCCAGGTGCTCACAGCGATGGATGCTTTCGACATATTGATGAATAGGTACTCGGCAGACTTGGTGCAGCTTCAACTAGATCACTCGATCAGAGAGATGTTCGATCGTTCTGTTGCACTCCTTCCATGTATACAGGCTCGGACTACGAGACACTGATATAATGGTGTAGCAACGACCCCTTCGAAATAATGCACACGTAGCCCCACAAAAATGGCAGGTGTCGGCTATTGAAGTCAATACCCGACGCCGACTGGATCCATCCTTCATTCTTTGCAACACCACATCTCGGCTGTCTACCCTGCGTAGCTCGGAAATAGTTGTCCAGACATATAAGTTATATCGCTATGCAAATCTTGACTTGCTCTCCAGCTCTTCTCTCCAGCTCTTCTCTCCAGCTCTTCTCTTCACTGTAATCTCCCGCGTAGCGTAGCGAATCCTTTATCTTCTCGCTCAGGACTCAGACCAAAATATCCAACATGACCTCTAAACCTTCTATCCTTCATCTAGGGGATCCGCCTCGCTGGCATGCAGATCTGTACAAGAAGCTCGAATCACACTTTACCATTATTCGTCCTTCGGCAGAAGAACGCGAAAGATCAGCCTTCCTCACAGCCCTCAAGGAAAAGCGGTGGGGCAACTTTGTAGCCATCATGCGACCATTTTGGAACACAGGAGGCGAGATGGGTAGAATCGACAGAGAACTTATCTCTTTGCTTCCAGACAGTGTCAAGGTGTATGCATCTGCCGGTGCAGGCTTCGACTGGGTAGATACCGACATTCTCGCTGAAAAAGGTACAAACCTATCTATCCTATACGTCTTCTTCACAAACATGTTGTGCTAATTTTGATGCCAGGAATCATCTACTGCAACGGCGCAGCAGCATCTTCAGACTCGGTGGCTGATTCGGCACTCTTCCTCATCATCTCCACCTTTCGCAACCTCGCTTGGTCTCAAATCGCCGCTCGCTCGGGAAACCCAGATGAACTCTTTGACGCCCACAAGAATTCTCCCTTGACAGCTATCAACCCTGCTGGCAGAATCCTCGGTATCGTTGGTCTGGGCAACATTGGCTACAGAATTGCTCAAAAGGCCCATCTCGGCTTGAATATGAAGATTGCCTACCATGATTTGTTCCGCAAAGCGAAATCCGTGGAAGAAGCAGTGGGTGCTACTTTTTACGATACGCTTGACGAAATGTTGAAAGCTGCGGACTGCATCATCGTCGCAACACCGTTTTCTGGGAAACAACTCTTCACGGCTGAGAAGTTCAAAAAGTTCAAGCGTGGCAGTCGACTCATCAATATTGCACGTGGTCCTCTGGTCAATGAGGCCGATCTTGTGGAAGCGCTCAAGTCGGGTCAGTTGAGCGCTTGTGGATTGGACGTGTTTGAGAACGAGCCGCATGTCAACAAGGAGTTGTGTGGGCTCAAGCAAGCGACCTTGACGGCACATACAGCAGGTGGCACTATTGACACACACATCGGGTTCGAAGAGTTGTGCTACAAGAACGTGTTGGGAGCTCTGTTGGAGGGCAAGGCTATCAGTCCTGTGAATCTTCATCTGATCAAGGCCGGCAAGAGTAAGCTGTAGGATCTAAACACTTGCTAGTAATGTATCACGCGCATTAAAGACATCTTACCCCCTGAAATCTCGATTTGGAGTGAGTCGAACGATTTAGTGAATCACCATGTGTCCTTGTATTGATGCCACTCAGCGTTTTCCACATCGAACCGGTGGAATGGCGCAGTGGTAGTAGCTCGTGCCTCCCACATATGCGGCCAGTGTCCACTGGTTCGATTCTCCTCCGGGCCATCTCCAAATCCCCCCCTTCTTCATGCCAGAGGTCCCAGTAATCCTCACCCGACAACAATAATGACGAAAGCCTTGCTTTCTCTTCCCCCCTCTTAGGTTTCGGCGGCTAGAGAGAGGTTTCTGTTTTGCCCATTGTTGTCATGATTTAATTGTTATACCACGCGCAGTGCAATCTCTGGCTAGAGACAAGTGCAGGGATTTGCAGAGATCTGGTGATGAAGAGCCTCTACTCCATTTGGGCGACCAATCGACCGAATAGAATAACTCGAGCAAAGAGTTCAAAGCGTTCTAAAATCACACTGTCTCTGTTCATACTGTAATGCAAACATGAACAATCCCATATCCAAAAAATCAAAAACTTGTTTGTACGCCCGCAACGCCATGTTTATCAAAACTCATCACCTCAATTCTTGACCCTCCTCATCCTCTTGCCGCCTTGCTCTATCTCTAGCTTCGTCGGCAGAGCCTCCTCTCATTTTGCTCTCGGCAAACCAATACAAAAGTCCGAGATCGTAACCAGCCTTCATGAATCCAGCCATGACGAAGGCGACGCCGAAATGGTTGTTTTGTGCAAGCACGCCGGTGACCAGAGGTCCTGCGCTCTGCGCTGCCGTCTTGACCGTGTTCAAAGTACCCATCACAGCGGTACGCTCGGCTGGCAACACGACTGCAGATAAAAATGCAGCTTTGGGGGCTTGGTCCATAGATGCCAGGGTCGCTCTTGCAACGATAAAGACAACAGTCAAGGCCAAAGAGTGTGGTGCCGGCATCATGGCCAGAAACATGGCGGAAGGCAAGTGCGTGAACACCATTGTGTAGATGAACCCAATGCGTTTGGAGACACTCGAGGCAGCGATGTTGCCAATACTTGACATCAGAGATGCGAACGCCATGATCGTACCCAGAGATGAGGGTGCCGAGCCGAATTTTGTTGCGAGGAAGTAGGTTATGAGGGACATGGAAGCCATTCCAGATGCCAGACTGTCGATGCTGAATAGACCCGCGAGCTTGAGAAGTGTTTTGCGAGAGGAAGGACTGATTTGAGTGAATGCCCATTTGCTTGACGGTTTGGGCGTTGAAGCCGCTTGGGGTTGTTGGATGAACGTCTCTGCTTCTTCCGCATCACCAGATTCTGCGCTAGGCTTCTGTACAACTCTCTCAAGTTCGCAAGCATCACTGAGAAGGAAGGTGATTCCAGCCTTGGCACAGCCTAGCAAAGCGTACAGCCAGAAGACAACTTGGTAGCTGCCCAGAGCTTTGCCTTCTTCAGCACCCAGACTTGTGACCAGCCATCCAGATATGAGCGCGCCAACACTGGTGCCGAAGGTGCCGACAACGACATACCAAGCGAAGACATCGCTACGCTGCGCGGCAGGCACCAGATGTGCCAGTGTGGATTCCTCGACAGCACGGAAAGGGCCAATTTCATTACCGCTTGGCGAGATCACACCGATGATTGCAGCAATCAGAAGGATAGAGAAGCGTGTCTGAGTTGCAAAGACAACACCGCTGAGCGCCATAGTTATGGACCCTAGAAGAATGATATTGCGTCGACCAAGCGAATCGGCCACAAAGGTAAGAAGCAAGGAGATAAAGACATCACCCACGAGTGTCAGCGACATGAAGATTCCAATCAGAGTATCCGAGTTCTTGAGGGTCGAAAGGTGGAGTGCGAGGATCAATGTGGTTGAGCCATAGGCAAACATACGAAGCGTTCTCATCAGAAGGATGAAATGAACATCTTTGGGAGCGGACAGCAGCGTCTCGACACCAAATTCTTCTCTAATTTTAGCCAACATTGTCTTTGTATGCTGAGCATGAAGGTTTCTGCTCTTGTGCGCGCAAGGCCGTCTTGGAGATGTTTTCTTGACGCGTCACTTGATTTGCGTGCTATAACGTGAATCAATGTGCGAGTCAGCGTCTTGTTCGCAATTCTGGGGTTTGTTCGCGTTCGACACGGTCATGCAGGTATATACAGTCAGTGTATGGTAGTGAGTCAGAGTGAGATGTACGTATTCGTGGAGGTCGTGATTGATCTGCTGCCGCCGTTGCCGGATGGAGTTTGCTCCGAGTTGCTCGGCCGAGCGCCGTTGTCACCATCACGAAGCCTCCCTCGCTCCTTCCAACATCACTTGAGACTAGGCACATACTTGACTCTCGAAAAGTTGATTGACTGCGAATTCCTGCTACTGTATGTTCATATCTCCAGACGATATCTTGTCCTGATTTCTGCTTACACCGAGCCGCATCATGACCGCCTTGCAAGTTGCAGCCACATTGGTGGTTCTATTCCTTTTCGAATCACTGACATCGATTTCATCTGGTCATGGATTAGAATTTGACACGACTGTCTGATCATATTCGAGCCTCTCGAGATTTCTGATGTCGCACTTGATCTATCGCACTAACGACAACAACCTTCATCTTCGCAACCATCCTCAGCTTGACAGCAGCTACGGCAAGCATCCTCATGTCCATCGTTATCTTCAGCTTCGCAACGATTGCGACAGACATCGCCATCCCTGTCGCATGATCTGCACCTGTCCTCGGAGCGCTCACATCTGGTCTCATCGTCCAACACATGCTGTTCTTCGCAGCCATCGTGTGTATCTTGGTCCTCTGACACGCGCTCGACTTGAGTATTGTGGCTCTCGGTTCTCGAATTAACGTCCATTGCCTTTGAATTCTTTTCCTTGACAGCATTCTCCGCATCAATCGAGCCTTGTAGGGTTCTCGATTCCGTTCGGTGTTGAGAATCATCTAATTTATCAGAACGAGCAGTGGGTCCATCGCCAGAGAGACCGAGACTTAGAGCCGGCACAGATGTAAGACTCAGACGCGACTGGTCACGGTAGAGGTAGCCGAACTCATTGGTCCAGGAGCCTTGTCCATCGTCATAGAGTGTAAGAGGTCGGTTCGTACTGCTTGGGAGCTTTGCCGTACGGCTCCTTCTCCTGTGCTCTGACTCTGCTATCCTCGAAGGCTGGTCTGACTCCTGGTCTGAGAGTTCTGGTGCTGGTACAGCTGTTCGGTTGTCCTTCTTCAGGCGATCCAGTCGAAGAAGATGTACAAAGCGCTGTGAGAACTTGGGTCGTCGTAGGTGAAGGCAGGAAACCTTGGTAGGCTCTCCATAGTCGGTGATCGGAGTTTGAGTCGTTGTTTTTGTGGTTGGTGGTGGAAGAGAGCCCTTTGTTGGGAGAGTCGCAGCTTGCGGCGACACATCGCCTGTTTGGGACGGTTTAGATGAGGGCCCGGCAATGGGAGCTAGAGGTAAAGTGGTTGTAGACATTTTTCGTAGGCGATATAAGCGAGTCGAAGGTAATATTATCGGTTCATGTTGACAACACTTGTCACCACCTTGTTCACTTTTATATATTGATAAACGGCTGAGAAGGACATGTGCACCTTTTATCTGTGAGTTGAAAAGTGAGAGCGAATCTACTTGCGCGCACGTCTTCAGATTATTTGATCATATGGCCTTAGCTGAGGCAATTGCCCACGTGTGTTTGAGTAAGATCTATTGGCTTACCAGGTTCCAAGAGCGTGACCAATCCGAATATTGGTTTTCAAATGTACGGGAAATATCTCAATCTGACTCCTTCTCCCTATCTCTGACGTCTAACAATCACGGCCGCCGCCACAATCGCCCAAATCACCCACCACAATCTCCTGAACCACCACCGCAGTCTCCAGAAGAGCCACCGGAATCTGTACCTCCTCCATGAGATGAAGCCGCAAAGCCAGCGCTCATCATAGGTCCAGGATCAACATAACTGCCTCCAACACCACTGCCTCTGGTATACGTAGATTTGTCTCTGACTTTGCGGTCCTTGGGCTGCTTGGTATCCTTCTTCGACCCGGACTTGTTGCGACTACCACCGTACAAACAACCCAGTCTGCTAAGAAGTCTGGACAGCCAGTTGGTCTTCTTAGCGCCACGATGAGGGCTTTTGGGAGGAATGGCTGGAGGCAATTGTTGAGCTTGAGATTCTGAAGGCTGCTCTTCCATGGTGACCTTTTGCAGGGGCTCCTGATCGCTCTGGCTTGATTGTGTGAGCGGAGTCTCGTTTGGTGTTGGTGTTGGTGATGGAGGAAGAGAGATGTCGACGCGTTCGGGGTTTGGCCGATTCTCGACATGGACGGTATGCATCTTCAGTGGCGATGGCATGACGGGGTATGACTGGCTGAGCATGTGGTCGTCGAAGTTGTTTGAAGTCGAGTGCTTGTTGACTGGTCTTTGGAGGTTGAGAGAAGTCATGGTTTTGTCTCTTTGCAATATGTTTTCGAATTGTGCTCCGAAGGACCTTGATCCAAGATGGAGGAAAGATGGAGTACGACGATCATAGTTTTCGTTTATAGCCGTGCCCGTCGTAAGTTTGAGGTCATTTGTGTGGCTCATGTACGAGTGCGACCATACCAATGGATTGTCCCAGGTTGTGGTCGGGAAGAGTGAGATTTGATTTGCCCTCAGAACTTCGGCTCTCATGCTGCTGACTTGATCCAGGTACCGCACAGTATGGATATGGTAGGCATGTATTACGCTCGGTATCATAAGGTCGCAGGTGACATGACTGTAAAAGACAGCATGTTGGCGCACAACTTGAGCTCACTGGTAGTATCTCATCGGATTGATGGATGCCTGAACGAATACTAGGTATTATGAGGATGGTATTCAAGATGCTCAAAAAGTAGACGCCAGCGTCTATCAGAGATGCATCTTTTTGTAAGAAAGATTAGGGTAAAGGTGACGAGGGAGCAAACTCTTTGTTCCACTCGGGCCACTGCTTATCGACGGCCCAATCACCGCAAGTGGGTTGACCATTGTCCCCCTCAACCAGGCGTCTCCAGACAGTTGATATGACCCTCTTGTTGTCCGGGTGAGGCCGCACCGAAACATAGATGCCAGTTCCGTGTCTTCCCCTTGCAACCTCCATGTCGATAAACCCACCGCAGACGTTGCGCAAGATGACGGAAGCGGGACTAGAGTCGTCCCAGACGCGAGGATATGAATCACTACCGGGAAAGTAGATGCGAGCTTCAAGTTTCTCGATTGGGTAACGTGGATGCTTGCCCAGAGTTGCGGACACGAGATGTGCTAGCTGGTCTAGTTGCGGGGATTGTCTTGCAGTTGTGGGCTTGGGATAGCTGCCGGCGATGTGGATGCTGCGAGCCTGGCGGACAAAGTCGGGGCATTTTGTCTTGAAGACGTGCAGACCAAGAGGGAATTGTACAAAGAGACTGGTCTTTTTGTTGTTCTTTCGTCGGAAGTGGGTGCTGAGTTCAGCATTGATTTGGTGGTTGAGCAGCAGGAGCGAAGATAAGGTTGAGTGGTGCGTCGGAGCGACATAATCCGGGGGAGTCGATGAATGAGACGAAACGTCGATGCGGGCGGGTTGAGAGACTGAGAGAAGGCGCGATGAGTAGCCATCGAGAATGGCGGGCTCGTGCATTGGTGGAAGGCCTGGTAGAGGGGCGCGGTCGTCGCCGTAGACTCGATGGACAAGGTCGGCGCCCTTGCCCGTCAGCTCGCAAGCTCCAATTGTCACGGCTGCTCCCTCGACGGCCGCATGCTCGTAAATGATGAGACGGAGCTCTAGGGGAAGCTCCAGGAAAGACATGCTATTACAAAATCTAGTGTCCAAATATGTCGAGTGAAAAAGAACGAGGTCAATGTTGTTGCACAGCGGGGCTGACTATCCATCTTATCAACATCACTCTATCGCCGTTGAAGCGTCGTCCCGTCCGCCTTTATTTACTGTCCGGGGATCCACTTGTAAACACTCTGCACAATGCAACACCCGTTGTTGTATACCCGCTGAACCTTGTGCCCGCTGCTTCTTGAGCATGCGCCATTGTCCGTCTTGCGCCCTTATCACGCACCAAAAAGGTCGTCCAGTCTGACCAATCTGTTTGTTGTGACATGCAAGGCATGACCTGGTCCACGAGACTGCCCGACATCTCGAGGCTCATCTTCGGCAATTCTTTCCCTATCCCGTGAGAGACGCCATCACTCGAAAGTCTCTCTTGTCCGTCTCGCTATGCACAACAATGGTTAACTCAAGGCCAGAGAGCAGCTTAACCCATTTGTGTCAGCACGCAACATGTCTTTGCCATAAGTTTGCAGACCACTAAAGTGCCTACTACATCGACTGAATGAGCCCTAAAGCCCATGTCCCGCACTGCAGAATCCCGCTTGCTTCGTCATGTTTCTCAGCTTACTTCTTTCTCCTCTAGCCAGCAGTGTCTTTGCATTGACTCCATTCGAACTTCTACTTTGCTCCCTTCCAACCCCCATAGTTCTTTGACGGTATCGAGCCACTTTGACGCGGCGAGTCTTCCTCCATTCGAACACGTTGCAAACCAAGCATGTCGTGATGATCCTTCAAGCCACAGTAAGACTCGGGCAGTGTCAGCTCTTACCACTGCCCTCTCTGCCCAACGCGAGATTGAGTCTCTGGATCCTTCCTCTTTCCATTCAGGCAGTGCCAGGCAGCTACATTCGCTGACACTATCTAGTCGTGAATGATCGAGATTATAACTCTTTCGCTCACAGGTATATCTTTCTTCCGTGTTCCTCAACGTATGCCAGGCCTGACGCTCACACTTCTCATACCAATATCTCCTTGTCTCTACGTCTAATCAACCCTCTCTGAACATGAGTCGAACTATCGCTTTCTTGGGTGCGACAGGTGGATGCGCAGGTGCCTGCCTCATCGCTGCACTCAGAGATGGCTACACCTGCCGAGCTCTTGTCCGCACTCCTTCTAAACTCACCACTTTCCTCAACAATCAAGGAGTCCCCGAGTCCTCGCTCGCCAACCTCGAAATTATCGAAGGAAACGCCAAGGACATCAACTCCGTCAAAGCCCTTCTCCAAACCTCCTCTGGCATTGTCGACACCATCGTCTTTGGCGTAGGTGCAGCACCAAAGTTGAGGCTACACATCATGCCCGTAACACTGGATGACCCATATCTCTGTCGTACAGCAATGGCAACGCTTCTCTCTGCTTTGAACGAGCTCAAAGCTGCAACAAAACCAAAATTGCTTGTCGTTTCTACTACAGGCATCACTCGTGGCCCTAGAGATGTGCCTATCCTCTATGTGCCTCTTTATCATTGGTTACTCCACACCCCGCACATCGACAAGCGCATCATGGAACAGCTTGTCTGGGAGCAAAAGGATAAGCCTGATGCTGAGAGAGTGATTGGCGAATTCGCTATCGTTCGGCCGACATTATTGATGGATGGAAATGGCGTGAGTGTGGAAGGTGTCAGATATGGGCTTGAGAGTAACCCTGCTTTGGGATGGACCATTGATCGTAAAGATGTTGGCAACTGGCTTTTCGAGAAGGGAGTCAAGCCTGTGGAGTTGGGAGAGTTTAAGGACCAAGCTGTCAGTTTGACATCTTGAGTTTAGTTTGAACTTTGCTTCATTGCTTGTTTGCTCGCGTTTCATTGGTGAGATATCTAATCTTTATCCAGTCGATTGATAGTTATATGTTTCATGTCATCACCTTCCTGCTCTCCCAACGCGTCGAGCTCACAAATGTTCATATGACTGGTCATCACTATGCAAATCACCTTCTACTCCATCGTGCTCTTTCTCTGTCTGCAGTGTTATCATAGACTGCACAGCCACATTCAATCCTATCTCGTTCATGCTTCCACCATCTTGATATCCGTGTCACCAAATGACAAACTACAAGCGAACTGGACAATCGCATACCTCGCCATATTCAATAGTGAAGGCAATCAAGGCAAAAAAAGGCGTTAAAGGAATGAATCTTGGTTAGCAAGACATCTACTCTTGGAATCCATCTGGCCTGCCATCGACGACTAACAAGTCAATCATAGCGAGGGATTTACAGCCCTGAATTCGGTAGATTTCTTTTTGGTCTCTGTCGTGCGAGTTGAGCGAGCAAAAGTAGAGGGCGTTGCGGCAGTCTGTGCAGCATGTCCAAGTTGGAAGTGGCAAATAGAGGCACTTACAGGACGAATCGGGCATCACGACTCTCACGTCTTACTGTTGCACTTGAGAGCATGAAGCAGTCATGTACTCTATTGTGTGTATAGCTACGGTCAGCTAAGAGCAGCCTTGTTCGGAGACAAAGAGTGCTACCGCCTTGATATCCGTGTTGCCAGAATTTTGCCACTTTCTTTTTCTTCTCTCTTGCTCGATTGTAACGTCTTTTTGTGGTATCTAGATGGTTTGGTTCAATCGTCTTCGTTCTCGCCTGCATCCTCTTCGCCCTCGCTGTCATCTTCATCTTCATTTCCGTTTTCGTTCTCGCTCTCACTTTCGTACCCATCCCAAGGCTCATTGGCAATCCCTTCATAGTCAGACCAAAGTCCAGATGGTACTTGATCTTGAGTATCACTAGCGACGAAGAATCCCCGACCAGGGAGGCCGTACTCACCCATGCGTGATATCCAGTTTGTGTACTGGATCAAAGGCAGCAAGCCTCCAGACAAGACGAAGCGCTCGGCTTGCAACGCGGCATCCCTCCTCATCGAATATCCATTCCAGCGGCTGCGGAGAGCCTCGAGCTGGATGTGTTTCAAGGCTGGGAGTTCGCCAGAGATGTTGCGGAATACCGGTGCCCAGCCGATGTCAGAACTTCCGGTGCCGAGAGCGAGTCGCTGCAGCGAAGGGGCATGATGGAGGAGAAAGTCGATCAGAGAATCTCCTTGGACGTGCTTGAAATCCACAAGACAGACTCGAAGACTGGTTGAACGTAACACTTTGATGATTTTGGTAATGACGCAGGAACTCGTCGACAAGCTCAGGGTCTCGAGGCGTTTCGTGACACTGAATAGACATTGCATACACGAGAGACTGGAGGTGGTTTGCCTTGCCATGATTCGGAGGTGCTTGAGATTTTCCAGTACTTGGGCATCTTCGGAGCTGACTCGGCGAGGCAGCTTCACTCCGATCAAGGTCAAGGACTCCAAATTGGTCGTTTCGCGATAGACAATGTCCTGAATATCATTTTTGCGCAGTGCCCATTCGAGGCACAAGGTTTCGTGCATAAACACCTGAGCCTTGGCTTTTTTGTTATGATGGCGCGTTGATAGAATGAGATTTTTCAGACGTTGACATTGCAATAGTGCATACTCAATCTCGTCCGCGAAGTGATAGAATACATTCGGGTCTTGCTGATACTGGAGCAGACCTTGAAGCATTTTCCGCTGCGCTTTCATATGTTGTGTCTCGTTCCAGGCGGCTTGGTAACTCTTGTTGGCGTCACGCATCAGTCGGCTTGATATTGTAGCGTAACTTTCGTTCGAATCGAGCGACAATGTCTTGGGCCGGAAGTCATCCCAACACGGATCCTTGACTGTAATAGGGAGTACTTGACTCAAGGTGACGGTATCGTAAACGATGGTGGTAAGATACTTGCTGAAGATCTCGTGGTCCACAATCTTGCTAAGAGTTGCGAGACTGTCAGGATGGACAAATAGAACGAAACGATTGATGAAGTAACGTTCAGCTGCCGTGGCGAAGGTTCTGCAAGTGAGTCTGAGTGGCTTGAGGTCTTTTGGTGTGAGGAAGCTACAGATGCGCTGCTTGAGTTCTAGAGGTAGCGCATCCATATTGGCGCCGTTGAGTGCGGCGTCCAAGATGAAAGTAGAAGTGGAGTTGGAGATGGATCCGTCCTGGCAAGAACGTTGTTGAGCTAAACACGCTGTGTTCAAGCAGTCAGTCGCGCTGGAGAGTGATGATGAGAGAGCAGACGGGAAGAGTTATTGAAAGGCGATGAGATGTGGCTCAGCGGCTGGATTGGGTGAGACGGTTTTGCAAAGTGAACGAGTTGGATGCGCTACGCTCTCTTCGAGTGTCTTCTTTTGTTGTTGGGGTTCTGATCTGAACTCACAGCGTCAAGGTGACGAGGGTTATGGCATGGGAGGAATCGCCTCTTCACTATGCAACAACGCGCTGGGCTACAGCACATACTCTTCGAAATTGAAGATACCCGGGGCCTCATGTATCGTAATCTACAATCACAAGGTGAGCTTGTCAGTAAGAAGACACTCTGAAGATAAGCACCAATTTAGTGTTATGGCTTTCTTGCAACTCCTCTCAACCGTGACATGAGTTCGCCTTCTATTTCTATGTTCGTAGACCACTAGGTTCAAGCGTTTTGTATGCCATCCAATCGTGATTCGTATCGTGTTTTTCATGTTCTTCACGTTTCATCGGACGTGCCTGTGCTATCTTCTGGTTTCTTCGACCTGATACCTTCCTCGCAAACCTCAAACTCGACACCATCCGTCCCATTGTTGTCGCGCGACCAACCCGAAAAGGCGACCTTGAGGTGGCGCCTCCAACCGACGATGTCCATGCCTGGTCCCAGCAGATAGTCTTGAGGCTTGAGTATGGGTTGCTTGAGTAGCACAATACGAGCTGACAATTGGTTGGTCCAAGTCAGCCCCAATGAAGGGGTTTTGAGATCGCGCATAAAACGGTGGTCACCCCACCCTGTGAAGAAGCGTTGTTGGTGGTCCAAGGACAAAGGGTCGTTTGTGGAGAGTGCTAGTTGGGGTTGTTGTGAAGGTGGCGGAGGGGCGGAAGTATTGTTGTTGTTGTTACTCGAGAGTTGCGTGGCGATAGAGTTCTGCGATAGGGGCGTTGCAGTAGCATCGAAGAGAGAGGTGACAGGACCGAATCGATCAAGGACTTGGTTGGCAACAACGATTGCGACATTGTGGGAACGAGCGAGGTCGCGCAGATGAGCGCCAAGTTGGGTCAACTGCAAACTACGGCGAGCCAGAGCATCAGACGAGTTGGCGCCGGCACGGTCGAACTCTGCGCGGAAGTTGGCTGCTACTGAATCGACGATGATGAGACCAACATTAGCTCGGGCGATCTGTACAGGCACTTGATAGCGCAGGACATGATCCTGTGACTCCAGGTCTTGGAGTTGGGTGCTTTGAACGCGGGAGAGTGAAGGCTTTTCCGAGTCGGACAAAGAGGATAGGTATGGGTGTCTTGTCAAAATCTGGTTCAGACGGGTGGTCGACAGTGGCGCTTCGGTGGACAAGTACAGTGCACTCTTGCCCAATCCCTTAGGTGGAGGTAGTTGTACAGCAAGGAGCAAGGTCAAGAGCAGCTGTGTCTTGCCTGCCGCGCTTTCTCCAGTGATTTCGCAAACTTGGCCAGCAGGGAAGCCTCCTCCAAGCGCTGCGTCAAGGTCGTCGTCCAAAGTGCTTATGTATGACCATGTCGCGTCTTCCTTTGCTGCTTTGGCAGAACCATCTTTCTCCTTGTCGTAGCCATTCTCGAGCGTTTCGAAACCGAGTCGAGCATGGAGTTGGGTGATCAAGGATGCGGTGAGTTCGCGGACTTGGTCGATAGACACATCGGCGCGGCGGGCGACATCGACGGCGCCAAGGGTCATCAAGTCATTGCTGCTGATGTTGGCCTTTTCCAGGCGTTCCAGCAATTTTTCGAAGGGCTCGGTGTCGATGTTCGGAAGAAGCTGGGTAATGTCGCTCATGTCCAACTTCCTCCTCTTACACACACGTCGCGAATCGCACTTGCTTCCAAACTTCTTTGCTTGTTCCAGAAGGCGCGACCTTCACGCGCGCAGTCCGTGCTTCCATTTCCCCGGTGCGACTTCTCCAGGTTTCGAGCCTGGGCGCCGTCATCCGAGGTGTCCCCAAAACCATCTCAAGCCTCTGAGCAACTGTCAAAAGCCAGACGCTCGACTCAGAAGCACGAGAATTTGGGATAGCCGAGCTTAGGAGTCTAGGATCGCTCGTACTATCTTTGGGTTCTTCTCGAAAAGCCATCTATCCACTGTCCTCAGCTCACTCTCCTTGCAACAGCCTCTCTGCAGCGATTGTCATTACCCCACGTCTCGATTGCAGTGCAGCACAGTACGGGTACATGCATGTACAAGCAACTTGTTGTCTTCCACTGATCCGCCGTCTCTGTGTCTCTTAAGGTGAGCTATAACCGAAAGGCCAGGGCATACGAATTGCCTTGCCATAAATTGCATCGTTCCCATTCCCCTCATGATTCCAAAGAGCCGGAGCAGCGGCTGTCAACACGTGCTCCTCCATCTATCCTCAGGGTCCCTGCATGACGCTGCCGCATGTGATAGCCCTCGATATATTTGTATCAGCCTCTCCAGCTCTCCCTCCCCTTTGGGCTTTTTCCCTTTCACGCCCCCTTCAAATGCCACCTTACTGTCTACAAGACTGTCACTACTTCTTTCGCACCGCTCTTCGTGGCCTATCCATCTCAACCACTGTCTCACCTCTGTACACCTAAACTGACAAATCGTCGCCATGACTGCCAGAAGACTTACCAACACCTCCACCTCTCTAGACCAGGTCGTCTCCTCTTCTAGTCCCCCGAAATCCGCTCCCACCGAGTTCAAGCGATCAAACTCTTCTTCCAAAGAAGCAACAAAATCCTTGCCTGTCGCAAATCACAAAAGCGAGAAGTCCGCCATGACAACTCAGGGAGTCACGTTCGCTTCACAAGAGAAGCTGCCCAAGCTTCCGATCCCGGACCTGGACAAGTCATGTAACAAGTACCTCGCTTCTCTAAGGCCTCTACAGTCCGCCAGGGAACATGCAGAGACCGAAGCCGCTGTGCACGACTTCCTGAGAGCCGAGGGTCCTGAACTTCAAGAAAAGCTCAGGAAGTATGCCACTGGCAGGTCCAGTTACATTGAACAGTTCTGTACGTTTGCGACTGCTCATCTTCCAAATTCCATCTGCTGACCTTTTCCAGGGTACGACTCGTACCTCAACTTCGACAACCCTGTCGTTCTGAACCTCAACCCCTTCTTCTTGCTCGAAGATGACCCCACCCCAGCCCGAAACAACCAAGTCACCCGCGCCGCATCCCTCGTCATATCGGCACTCTCATTCGTAAGAGCTGTGAGAAAGGAAGAACTTGAGCCCGACACCCTCAGAGGCCAGCCTCTAGACATGTACCAGTATTCACGTCTATTTGGTACCGCTCGCATCCCTACCGAACATGGTTGTCAGATTGGTCAGGATCCTTCCTCGAAGCACATTGTTGTTCTGGTGCGGGGCCAATTCTACTGGTTCGACGTCTTGGACGACAACAACGATTTGATCATGACGGAGAAAGACATCACTGTGAACCTCCAAGTCATTGTCGATGACGCGCAGAATATTCCCATCCAAGAATTTGCCCGAAATGCCGTTGGCGTACTCAGCACCGAGAACCGCAAGATCTGGTCCAGTCTTCGCGATGTCCTCTCTAGAGAGGAAGGTTCAAACAATTCTGACAGTCTCAACATCGTTGACTCGGCCCTGTTCATCCTCTGTCTAGATTACACCGAGCCCAAGTCCGGCGCAGATCTCTGTATGAACATGCTTTGTGGCACCTCGCAGATTGAAGATGGTCTTCAAGTTGGTACATGTACCAACCGTTGGTACGACAAGCTGCAACTCATAGTCTGCAAGAACGGCAGTGCTGGTATCAACTTTGAACATACCGGAGTCGACGGCCACACAGTCCTGCGTTTCGCGTCTGACGTCTATACCGACACGATCCTGCGTTTTGCTCGTACTATTAACGGCAAAGCACCCTCTTTGTGGGCGTCGGACTCTCCAGATCCTGCCAAGCGTGATCCAAACAGTTTCGGTGATGTTTCGACCACTCCGCACAGATTGGAGTGGGACATGCTGCCCGAGATATCGACGGCTGTTCGATTTGCCGAGACTCGTCTTGCAGACCTCATCCAGCAAAACGAGTTTGCAACTCTTGAATTCATGCAGTACGGCAAGAACTTTATGACGAGCATGGGCTTCTCGCCCGACGCGTTTGTACAAATGGCCTTCCAAGCAGCCTACTACGGTCTGTACGGACGAATGGAGTGCGTTTACGAACCTGCGATGACCAAGGTCTTTTACCACGGCCGTACGGAAGCCATCCGACCTGTCACTGATGAGTCTACTGAGTTCGTCAAACTCTTCTGGGGTGACAATCCACCTGCCAAGAAGGTGGAAGCGTTGCGCAAAGCATGCCAAAAGCATACAGAGATCACAAAAGAGTGTGCCAAAGCCCAAGGACAAGACAGACATTTATACGCCTTGTTCTGCGTTTGGCAGCGCATGATCGACGGAGATGAAGAAATTTTGAGTCAGAATGGCGATAGTGGTGACAGTGCGCATGACAGTAACTCCTCTGATGTGATGAGCGATGATGGCAGTTCTCGAAGCTCCATGAACCGCGTACAGACCAACGCAGGTGTCATGCCTTCGCTCTTCGCCGACGGTGGTTGGGATAGACTAAACACAACCATTCTCTCGACTTCAAACTGCGGTAACCCCTCTCTACGCCAGTTCGGCTTCGGACCTACCTCAGGAGATGGTTTCGGTATTGGCTACATCATCAAAGATGGCAGTGTCAGTATCTGTGCATCCTCCAAGCACCGCCAGACCAAGCGTTACATTGACGCCATCGAGAGCTACTTTCTCGAGATGAGAAAGGTCCTGAGACAGACACAGAGAAGAGGCACCAACACCGACAAGCTCGCCAGTCGAGCAAGAGAAGCAGAAGAGCTGAAAACAAACGCCAGACCAAAGAATGCCAGGCTAAAGTCTCGAGGTATACTCGTCGATGGCACTAGAACACCTGCCATGGAAAGTGAGCAGGTCAGCGATGATGACGGTTTGGGTGGCTGTAAGTTTGAAACGCCTGTCTCTACGTAATCGCAACACTGACATTTTGTACAGATGGATTCTTCGATGCTGGAATGTTGTTGCAAGCGTTGAAGCAAGAGCAGAATGGCAACATCAAGCCCAGTCAGAAAGCTGCGGCAAGGAACAAGGTTGGCAAGAAGTTGCAGTTGATGGATTACTAGCATGTCGTGTCGAATTTCGAATCCCAGATCTTGTTGTCCTCAAGTCTTCTTTTTCGTCCTCCCCTCTAAAGTTTACAACGCATATAACTGTGAAAATGCATGATTATATCAGGAAAACAGGGCAATGTCCACTAAGAGGTAACATCTTGGTGGAGTTCATGTTCTTCCAGAACTTGGAAGTGGCGCACGCTGTCAAGCCCCTTCACATGGCCAGAGAAGAAGTGCTTTGTATCCTTGACAAGGTGGAAGGCAAGAAGGCGCTTGATGACAGAACCAAACTTGCAAGTGTGGCATTTCGTGGCTCGGGAGTTATTCTCATACTCATATGCTGCGTGAATATATTCATAGTGCTTGGGATACTCGGCAACTGGCATTCCTGGCGTGATAATATAGTCGAACTTCCCGCACTGGTTGTGCGATTGATCAGGGCATCTGGTCCGCGACATGATGGGATCCGAGGGCTGCTTCGGACAGGTGTGAGAGGCCTCATGTCTCCAGCGAGAGTACTCTGCGATGAAGGTCATTCCGCAGCCGAAGTGGCACGAGAACACATCATGCGCCGGGCTATCATGGAGCCAGATGGCATGAGCAGGCTCCTCAACGTGGAGATGGAACTCACACAGCTTGTTCTTCGGTTCGAATGTGCTGGTGCACCAGGACAAAGGGCACTTCAAGGTGCACTGTGAAAACTGCACACCTCCAGAGATTGGAGACATACTGGTTGTTTGCTTGCGCGTGGCGGCCAAGACCTCGACAGCATTGGATGACCGAGCATGCGTTGGGGTTGTTCTTGAAGGCGGGTGCTTTCTGCTTCGCTTCCATTCGTCTTCAAGTGTGAGTGCATCACTGGTTGTGGATTTGGTCGAACAGAACCCAGCCGACTGGCAGGGACGCAGATGGTACTTTGCTCCGAGGTTGTATAGGGTGACCTGCCTCTGATGTGCCCTCTTCCTGCCGCCTCGGTATGCTTCTGGGCAATTCAGTGAAGCTGCTTGCGAGCCTCTTCGCATACCGGAGGTCGGCAAGAGAGTTTTCTGCTGCTTGACCAGTATCTGTACTCGTCTTTGGCGGACTCGGATAATTGACACCCATACTCGAACGAACAGCAGGTTAAAGTTGCATGAACAGGTAAGCCATTGCAGGCAGCCAGCAAGCTGCACTATATATCACTCCTGCAGACAGAGGCCAGGTTAGCAATCGCAATGCAGAATGCAAGCCAGCCCTCCCTGTAATATCAGTGTTGGTGCACTCACCTGCTGCATATGCATAAATAGCAGCATCCACACCCAGCTCGAGCGCATCTCCATCCAGCGGCTCACCCGAAATTATCGAAAGCCTGCTATATTAAACAGCATACACAGCCCGCGTTAGTGGCAGCAATGGCAGCAACATAGACTTGATCTTTGGGTGGAGTTGTTTGCAGAGGGCTGAGTCTCGCATGGGCTACCCCACCCCGGACTGTTTTGTGTAGATTGTCTTTGCTGATGCATATCCCGAGATTTTGATTGCATTTCGCCATCTCGATAGGCGAAGGATAGGGAGATGGAAGTGAGACTTTCCTGCGATCCGATGACCTGGTTTCTAGTGAGCCATCGATGCGACCGAAAGACGCGATGGAGATCAGCGATGAAAATGTGGTGTTGGAAGAGTGAAAGAGTAGATGACGCCGATGGAGTTTGGGAGACGAGATTGGTGCTGAAGCTTGGCTTTTGCTGCTCTTGCCCTCACTGCTGGCTGCCCCTTCTTCTCACACTCGTTTTACCCGCAATTGCCTTCTAGATGCAGCAGTCTTCTGATCACACTAGTGAGAGGAGGTTACAGCTCTCACTAAATCTCTCGCTCACTCCTCGTTTCTCTTCGTGTCTCTCAACGTAAACACCGTGTTAACTCCGGAGCTGTAGAGCAACTGAAACATTTTTTGTGCATTTCTGTCCGCGTGTATTTATGTTGATGGGTCGCGGAGAGCAGTCAACCAAGCTGTCGACTTCCATGGCGTAGAACAGAACTATGGTACAGATCAAAGAAGCATTGACAGGACTCTTTCACCGCAAAAGATGTCTCACCACCGGCTTTCGATGAGTCTGCTCCATGCCAACCACCCTTGGATCCCAGCACAATCATAGAATATTGAAGATGCTCACAACGGCCACTGAAAGATATCCAATCGCTAGTTCACGTCTCAAGGTCAAGCAGAAACTCGCTGTCATATCGATGCAATGCAATGCAACAGCTATGTAAACATACGCTTGTCAACAGCATGGCAAAGACAGCCACAAAACAAAACACCAAACATGACACTCCAGTACCACGGAAACAGCACAAAATTCGCCATATGAACCTTCATCATCCGTACCGAACACTTTCTGCACAGCAATACGACATCAGCTTGGTGTCGAAATTTGACTACGCAAGAACGTTTCTTGTCAGGCGTCCCGAAGTTTAGAGTTTGGGAAACGGTTCGCAAGGTTCAACGGACCGTCAACTTCCAAAACGCACCGCGTGCGCCGGTGCGCCATGCTGCAGGAACAACGAAATTTGGCTTGGGAGGAAGGATTGGCCTTGCATGCGACCATTGAATTATTTTTCGTACTTTGCGTTATAGGTAATGGCTCGTTATAGTAGGAGGAAAAGGGAGTGTAATAGACAGAGGAGAATCGTTTGTAAGAAGACACTAATAATATAGGAAATGAGAACGGAACAAATCGCTCAGGGGATATCGGTAGAATGGAACAAAACTGAATGTAGGGCATGGAGGCAAGCCCTTGTGAGAGAGAGCGGAAAAAATGACAGAGGAGACGTTATATCGTAAAGAGGCAGGCTCTCTTGCAAGACAAGAGCGTTAAGTTTAGGCAGATCGTTCGCGCTTGTGTAGTGTCGGCCTGGGTTTCTGAATGGACAAGTCACACTCTGCCCTCAAATCTCCAAGACTGGGGCTCAAGACAACGCGAGGTCTCTGTTGTGCTGCGAGACCCCTGATGCTCCGTGAGCTGGCTGGTCTGCTGAGACTCATAGCACTACCAGAGCGAATGAGACTGTTTGGGCTAGATGGTCGTGAACTCAATGCAGAGCCTTTACGACTGCGGGAGCCGAACGCGACATCACTGGGGCTGACGACCTGGCCAGCGAATGGTGAAGAGGTGATAATGGTGCCTGGAGAAGCAGCAGGAGAGGGCAAAGGACTATCGCTGCGGAACAGGGGATGAATATGCGTCTGATCCTGGTTCATCTGTTGGTGTGATGGACGGCGGTGTAAGGATGGAGCAAAAGGAGGAAATTCGGGTGACTCGGGCACTTCATCAGCCTCCTCGTCTTCCTCACATGCATCTGGGAAAGGTCCATCTAGAGGATGGGCGGGTGATACTGGTCTACTGCCAGGAATGGTCTCGAGTCGGTGTGGTTGTGCGACGCGTAGTGCCGTCAAAGCATCTGGTGCTTCAACTGTGGTAGGATTAGGTGCAACACTCCAAGTCTCAAATCCATCAGAGGGTCTCCGCTCAGATATCGAATCTGATCGTACAGTCTCCTTTGACTGCTTGCGTGGGCTCTTCGAACCTTTACGAAGGAACTGTTGCACGGAATTGCGAACACTAGACTTGATGCCGGTTGACTGTTCTTCGGAAGCATCGGAGAATGTGGACACTGGTCGATTGAAGCTCGGTGCGGAAGGTGAGAGAGTGTTCAAAGAGAGGGCTTGAGTCTTGTGTTCTCCTAGGTCCATACAACTTTGTAGTGGGTCTGATGTGAAAAGGACAGAATCGGGCAACGATGATTTCGATCTCCAGTAGAGCCCACCATAAACACCGAGAGTGATGAGCGATAGGGCCCACATCGCGAGAGCCGCGGCGACCATGGATGCGAGATATTCAGAGTGATAGTGTGTCTCGATGAGTGGTAGATTGTTATACATCCAACCAAGAACGTAGATCGACATTATCATCGCAACTGTAAATGGCAAGAGTACTGCAACTGCTAGAGGCCATTTGTAAGATTGGAGGTTGCGAGCGGTGCAGGTGTAAAAGACAACGAAGACGAAAAGAATTGTGATGGCCAGAATGTCGAACACAGCAGCTACCGTAGCTTTCATATGTATGGGGGTGGGTACAAGGACGGACGCTGCGAACAGTGTGATGAAAGTGGCGAGAGCAGTTGTAGAGAAGCAAGCTGCCAGGCAGCTAAGGATGCATCCTGGGCTTCTTTGAATCAGAGCCATGATAGAAGTGCTGATATCCAGTAAATGATTGTGAGTTAGTTGGAAGGAGTGTCGTATGCTTGCGCAAGGTGTATGATGATCGTGGAGAGTTGGCGGAGGGTCTTCTCGAAGAGTTGTGGAAGACACAGAACAGTTTCCAGAAGTTTCAGAGATACATGAAACTTGAATGCTTCAGAGGATGTTCGATATGGTCCCGGTTCTCAGACTTGATAGTGTCTCTCAACGTTGTGAATGTGCTTCCAAGGTTGTAAAGATCGAGACGGATGGAGGAGAAAAGAAGAGGTGAAACGGGCGATTGTAAGCTGAGCGAGAAACGAAGATGCAGGATGACACGAGTTTGACTGCGTTCGCAAGCCTTGAGCCTCAAGCATGAACGTTGTGTGGTGTATGCAGCCAAGAATTCTCGGTCGTCGGGGATGTGCGCTAGAATATCATACCGAGTCCTTGCACGGTTTCATGCATGAAATCAATAGTGATCCGGGGGAGTGGTGATGATCAGGACGGAAAAAGAAAGACACGAGGCCTGAAAGGCAAAGGACAGAAGGAGTATATGTAAGGGGGTTGCTGCGGGCGAGGACGAAGATGCTCATCTAAATCTCTTCAAGCATTATCTCATAGCAGGCGGCAGCAAGCCATCAACACACGCCCGGTCGTTGTTTGCGATCATCAACAAGGACTTCCTGGATTGCGCGCCTGTGTAATCCGGGTTCTGGGTGCTGTCCATGCCGTGGTTAGCAATCGGCGGCGGCATCTCGCTACCAAACGCCATGGTTGAGCATGGGGGACGCGCTCGGCCGCGAACTTGACCTCTTCGGGCTGGCGAGCATTGAGCAATTGACCATCTAAGTCCGGTCCCCAGGATGCAGACGGCGCGAGACAAGTGCAGCTGCGACTTGCCGCGCTCTTATCATCTCTAGCCTGTTACCATATGCAGGAGGAGGGGGCAATTCGACATGACACGAGAGGCACTGCTGAAGAGATGTCGTCGAATGTCGGCGACGACGAAGTTTCTGAGCAGTCAGTCAGCTTTGACAGGTCACAGGTGGGGCCGCCTCGAAAAGTCAAATCGAGACTCGCAGCAATCGAAATTGCAACACAAAGGCTTGGTGGTGCAAAGACACGGAAGGAATAATATCACAGTGTGTACGACAGCATCTGACTATTTTCGTGACGCTCACAAGATCGCTCCCACAGTTTGTTAGTCAAGCATCAACGTCAGAAGACAGGACCCTTAGATTGAGAAGCTTCTTGAAACCGCAAGGCCGTCCATTCCAGAACGAACAGTTAATAAACATGACGCTCAGGAGCGGCGGAACTGGTTGCTGAGAAGCGGCCTGAAGGTAGCACGAAGAGTCGGAGAGTTTTCACTTCCTCGTCGCACGGTGCAGTGGAATGGAGGCCTTGACAAGTTGACACAACTGGCTCGGCTTGCATATAGTCTGCATTCGTCTGCGTGCTGCTGCTCCTGTCGCAATATTGGCGGGGATGATGGACACGAATATTCCATCAACCAGGTTCGGGCAGAGTAGACTGTCAAACGACATATTGCTATAGGAGGACGATGGTCATCTAACAAGAGCAGCAAGTCCAATGAATGGTCCTGAACCAGAAACAAATGCATGTCTGTCATAGCCGCATGTCAGCAATGGACTAAACTAGGGAGCGCTGTTTTAATCTGTATCATGTTATGTTGCAGTGGTTGGGTATGATGCAACAAGGTCAGAAGTGATAGAAGTTTAGAGGCATGTTGCCACTTCTAGTGAGAGCCTTCTGTCGCTCTCATCACACCCTCGGATTGCCCGATGCTTGGAGCACCGTGCTGACGAAGACGTGGTGTGGTCGGGTTACACAACTATGCAAGCTCAAGCTGTGTTGGTGACAGCGGTTGAGGGGTTGGCAGTGAGGAGAGACATGAGGAATCGATGGCGGGAGCAACATGACTGATTCGAACCAAACAGCTACGATTGGACAGAGACTGTCACGAGTTAGTGAGGAGGAGACAGTCAACTAGGTATGTCTGAGCTATGAGTACGCTAAGTTGGAGGAGTGAAAGTCGTGGGCAGCGCCAAGGTGAATGAATCTGTATGACGCTCGCTGGCTTTGCGGGCGGGCGCGCATTCTCGAAGCATGTCCAGCTTGCCACACTCTCTTCACTCTACAACTCCGCCAGCTATCACATCTTGCCAAATCCTCAAACTCGGATCCACCAGTCGCATCCAACCTCATAACAACGACAACCACAGCCATACCAGCACAACAAGGTCGACACGATGAAGTTGACATTCAGTATGTTCGCTCTACTCTGCGCTTCGTGGAAGCGCCCCACTAACAGTCGCTTCAGAGGATCTCAAGCAACAGAAGTTTGTCATCGAGGCCGAGCCCTCAGAGACGGTATGCTCCTCTCATTGCACGACGCCATGTGTCAACGACTAACACTGCATAGATCGGCGAAGTCAAGTCAAAGATCGCATCCGAGAAGGGCTGGGAGCCGTCGACACAGAAGCTCATCTACTCGGGCAAGATCCTGCAAGACGACAAGACCGTCGAATCGTACAAGATAGAGGAGAAGGGCTTCATCGTCTGCATGACCTCCAAGGTATATCTTCCTCCCTACCCGCCGCTCAGAAACAGCCGACTAACACTCGCCGAAGCCCAAGGCTGCTCCCTCAAAACCTTCAGCACCCGCGACCCCCGCTCCCGCTGCACCCGCCACAACTCCTGCTCCTCCCCAAGCACCGACATCCTCTTCAACCTCCGCGTCCGCTCCCGTCCCCGCTACTCCCTCTCCTGCCACGAATGAGAGCAGTCGCTTCAACGATCCCTCTGCACTCACTCTTGGCGATGAGCGCGCTGCGGCCATCTCTAACATGGAGGCCATGGGTTTCCCTCGCGCCGACATCGATCGTGCCATGCGCGCCGCTTTCTTCAACCCCGATCGCGCTGTCGAGTACCTTCTGAATGGCATCCC
The DNA here is from genome assembly GCA_026538705.1 of Aureobasidium sp. GC_Fusr_1. Taxonomy (NCBI): domain Eukaryota; kingdom Fungi; phylum Ascomycota; class Dothideomycetes; order Dothideales; family Saccotheciaceae; genus Aureobasidium; species Aureobasidium sp. GC_Fusr_1. The sequence goes on from JALPCE010000215.1 coordinate 27,227, forward strand.
CGAAAGCGCCCAACGTGAGCAAGAGCAGCAACAGCAGAACCAGGCTGCACCTAGACAACAGAGTCAAGCTCCCGCTGCTGCTCCTGCTGCTGCACAATCTACTGGTGCTGACGATGAGGGCCTCAACCTCTTCGAGGCTGCCGCTCAGGCTGCCCAGGGTGGTGGCCGTGGAAGTACTCGTGCAGCTCAGCCCGCTCAAGGCGCTGAGGCTGGACTGGGTGCAGGTGGTGACCCTCTGGAGTTCCTCAGAAACAACCCTCAATTCCAGCAACTCCGCCAGCTCGTTCAGGCTCAGCCTCAGATGCTCGAGCCTATCCTGCAGCAGGTTGCCGCTGGTAACCCTCAAATCGCACAGCTTATCGGCCAGAATCCCGAGGCTTTCATGTCCCTTCTTGCTGAGGATGTTGACGACGACGCCGCTCTCCCTGCTGGTGCTCAAGCCATCAGTGTTACTGAAGAGGAGAGAGAAGCCATTGAGAGAGTAAGTTCTCTCTGATCCATAACATTCTATACTTGCTAACAATTTGGTAGCTTTGCCGTCTCGGTTTCGAGAGAGACCTTGTCATTCAAGCTTACTTCGCATGCGACAAGAACGAGGAGCTTGCAGCCAACTTCCTCTTTGACCAGCCTGAGGATCCTGAGGAGCAATAAATTGCAGTTGGAAGGAAGCAAGAGGGACTGGTTCACAGTGAAGAAGGCTCTACACGATAGTCATGATACTTTGGCTTTTTTTTTTCTAATTCGCCATGTCCAAACGGACTAGGTACATAGCGCGGAGAAATTGATTTCGCTAATCGCAGGAGCTACCAATGTATTTTGTGTTAATCTTAGCATACTTGAGGCTTGAACGCGGCAACCCGACTCATGTCTATTCAGAACTTCTTTCGTATCGCGAGAAAAGTGTTTCGAATCCAGAGTATGCAGATGGCCGTTGTTGCATTTATCTCCACGAATGGTCGAAGCACGCGAAACCGTGTCTGGTTTCAAGTAAATTTAGCTGTGGCATGTGAAGAGCTGTAATATTGTGTATACCGCTGCTTGAATTACGTTCCCTTGACTGTCTCGTTCAAGAATCTATACCGTTCTCACGTCAACTGCCTTTTTCAATGCGACTGGTCTTTCCTCCTTGGACCGTCAATGGCCACGTCAAGGAGTTCGGGTGGAGCCGTCGGCTTCCAGATATGGCGCTAACGAGCCAGCCGTTTTCTGATTGGCTGGGCATAACTCGCTTTGGAGGCTCAAGGTGTGTGTGTGTGTGTCCAGGTGAGAGAAGACTTCGATATGTTGTTCATGATCAAGACCTTTCAAAAGTCGACCGTCTTTACTCCTTCATCCGTCTCGTGTTCTTGCCCATATATGTCCGTTTTGTATCTTCAACACTCTTCTATTCGTTCTTGAGGATTGTCTCTGCTGGGGGCGATCAAGTTTTGCATCAAAGCAACATCATCTCGACCAACTTGACCATTCAAAGTGAGTAAGTCTTTCGAAACCTCGATGTCGCTTGATCCAGTCGACTACCCTATCATTTGCGCAACAGTCCGATGGCTTTTCGTTCCGAAACATCATTACAACCACTTCGTTCACGTTCCTTGATCTCCTTGTTGCTTCGGAGCCAACAAGCTGTAATTTCTTTCAACAGCACAGGACTTTGCCCTTCGTTCAGTCCAAACTCATCCGCTCAATGTCTTTTCTTAGCCCATAGCAAATTCTGCCATGATCCAATCTTGACGACGTTTCTCATTTACTAATACTGGTCTAGCAAAAGACTTCTACGTCACAACCCAACATTCGCGAACCAAATCTTTCATATCTTTTCATTCGTAAGTCTTCCCAATCTTATCTGTGGACCATATCAGTAACCCAATGTGATGGTAGCCTGCGGCCACAATGGAGCTCAGGCGGAAACGAGCTGCCACGCCGCAGAAGCCATCGCGCCTGCAGCCAACAGAACCTTTACATATGACTACACGTGCCGCGTCCAAGGCTATCTCTTCAAACGGAGGATCTAGTCGACGTGGTTCTCTATACTCTAATGGTCAAATCAGTCCAATGGCTGGTCACGAAAATGAAGGCGAGAGATACCCTAAGAGAAGAAGAGTCTCAATGGCTTCCAAGTCGACACCGACCGGAGCTGTCTATACCTCTCAGTCATCCTCGTCCAGACCTTCTACGAGGAGCATGTCTGGTAACAACCTTCAGTCAATTGCCGAATTATCACCTGTGCCTCGGAGGAAAAGGAAACGAACTTCGGATGTCACGGCTGAGAATATTTCGGTAGCTCAGCCTATCAAAAGCAGTGATGAGTTTGAGCGTGCTCTACACTCACCGGCCACGAAAATGCAACCACCTAGGAAGGTCAAACGGTCGTCTTATTCATCTCAAGATCAGGATACCGCCGAAGATGATGATGAAGATTCTGCAGATAGTGAAGCAGATGCTGCAGAGGATGATGCTAAAGACACAGTAGAATCTTTTCATGAACCGGAACCTTCTGCAAATGGTCATGGCGAAGAAATATCAGGCCACGGTACCAACGGGATCATGCATGGCACATTGGGGAGCCTTGACAAAGACGACAGCATGTACGATGTTGAAGCTTCTTGGAATGGTGAGCAAGATCTATCTGATGGACAACCGACGCAAGTTACTGGACTTGATGATGATGCTGCAGAGCAGTCTGGCGATACTCAGGCCAATGAACCTGCTACACAAGTCTCGGCAGAATCTCAGGAAGAGCTAGGGCCAGCACAAGACGGAGACGATGCAGAGCGCGGCTACGACGAAGACGCAGACTTGGACATTTCCCGTGATGAAGTGACCTTTCCTAAGCGATTCGGCATAGAAACTCTTGATCCTACGCCTGTTGTTTCTGCCACAGCATCTCCTGCCGGGTCGAATCAAGACTCAAATGTCGATCAAGAATCACCAACCAAGCAATTAGCATCAATCCTCGTCGGAGGTGCGCCAACAGCAAGTCAAGATGGTGATAAGCCAGTCAAACGTTTGCCAGGGAGGCGCAGAGCTCCTCATGCTAATCCAAAAGTTGAGGCTGCTTTGCGTAGACAGTTGCATCTGCGTATGGCCTATCGAGCAGTGGCCAAGAACTTGAAGCCCATTCTTGCCGAGCTGGCAAAACGAAGTGTCAGCAATATTCATAAAGACCCTGAAGCGTATACATCTTTCTCGGAATATCCAGTCGTCAAAAACGGCCTCGACGAGCATTTTGAGAAGCGTCTTGCTTGGATTCAGAAGCAGAAGGACCTCAACAGACAAAGATTGGATGACATACTGGAAGAGCAAACCGCCATGCGGAAGAGAAACTACGAGGTAAGCAGCATCGTTTCGGAGCTCTCTTGCTAAAAACTGATCAAACGTATAGCACGTCACCCAGGACATCAAGGACGATATGATTATACGCTTGCAGCACGACTTTCTCAACACACTCCGTCAACAGCAGCAAGCTGAAGATGATGAATACAGCGATGACGAGGTTCGTACAAGAGACCTTGACACATAGCATACTCTACTAACTCTTTATCGCAGGGTGACGATGTCATTCCCTCACTACGGCGAGTCACAGCCAAAGGTGCACTTCGAGGTATACTGGGTCCAGAGTATCACTGGCGGAGTCGGCCTACTCTGGAGACTGAGAGGCTGTTCAATGAGATGTATGAAAGGCACCAACTTGCCCGCGATCATCTCGAGCACAACGAAGCATCTGCTCTTGAAGATCCACGACCATTCACCACCTTTGATCCTGTTGTCAGAGATGCAGCGGATGCTCAGCGGAAGATGAGAGAGCTTCTCGCCGCTCTGGGAGAAGCGGCAGAGGAAGTCGCCAAGCCACCTCCTGTACCGATCGTCGAAGCTCCGCCAGCAGTTGCAGTCATACCAAACAATGAGGCACTTGGTCTGTTGATGTTGGCCGAAGCATCGACTACTGTCAATATCACAACGCCTGCACAATTTGAGAGCATTCCGATGCCTCAAATGGATCCTCCGTCAGATGTACCTTCACGGCAAGATAATCTGAGTGTGCCGAGACCGAGCATGTCTCGCACTGGCAGTGTGGTTCCTCCCACCAGCACTCCAGCGAAATCTCTGGAAGAAGCTGTCCCAGAGCAACGCTTCCAGGCAACTGCCACTATCAGTTTCAGTCAAGCTGTGCTCGAACCATCGACAACACAAACTGCTCCTCTCTTCCCACGAAACATACAGCGCGAACAGCAAGAGCAAAGGCCTCAATCGGGACTTCCACAACTCCCTCCGATAGGTCAAGTTGTGGCATCACAGTCACATGCGGAGTCACTACCGCAGCCAGTGGCCACATCTTCATCACTACCGACACCATCAAAATCTATTGCTACCGACTTTTGGTCAAGTCTCGCTGTCAGCAACATCAAGACTAACCCACAAGGCAAAGCTGAATATGCTCCCAAAGCGGGGGTCCGTCAGATTCCAGCCACTGAGCAACCTGCTAGCAGCGGTGTGGAAAACGCGAAAATGGAAGACAGAGAGTCACGGTCATCGTTGCCTGGTTCTTCAACTCCTCTAGAGTCTGTGCATCAGACCCTCAGGAACACATCGGATTCTTTTGGACCATTGCTTGAACGAGCAGGTGATTTCGATGATGCCAAGCCACGCAAGATGCCTGCACCTAAGAAGTCTCTATACGGACCCTGGCCTCGTAGTCGAAACTACAACCCATTGGACCGAAGAGCGAGCACGACAAGCACAGCTCCGCCTCAACCCAGCCTACCAGGCATTCATCCAAGGCCATCGAGTGGACTCGGCGGAACTGGACCTTATAGTACCGCAGAGTCGCGGCATACGAACTATGCACCTGCTCCTCCACCGCAACTGCCAGGCTTTCCTAACTCTGCACCACAATCAGGACCATATGGTTCGGCACCTATATACGGAGCGGCCCCTCCACCTCCGTTCTCCTACGATCAACGAGGCCCATACCCTCCAATCACACCCTACCCACCACCAGCAGGATTCGCAGGTTTGCCCGGAGGACCAATGCAACAAGGTCAAGGGCCGCCTGCGTTCTATGGTGGACCTCACAATCTGCCACCTCCGCCTCAGCAACAAGGCGGGTACGGTCCCCCACCGATAACATCTCGACCTCCGCCAACGCAACCGGCGTATGGGCAACAGTATGGAGGACAACCTATACTCCCAGCAAACCACGATCCCCGATTCGGACCTAATGGACAACCAGTATCGAATAACGCCGGACCGGCGTTTGCACAATATCAACAACACGATGGAAGGAGGAGACGCAACCAGAGTCTTGGGAACAGAGAGTTTCAGCATTATCATGGGCCACGATGATTGACAGAAATGATTGATAATTGATAGTGTGCCTACTTGGCTTGACGGACTTGGGGATCTTGACTACAAGCAAGGAAAGCATTCTCGTTTTATTCCTTATATCCTCGCCGTGAGCTAAATCCTGTATTTCCACCTGCTTTCTAAAGAGCGTAAAGCGAAGTGTACACTAAAAGGGTACAACTCTCTTCTAAAGCAGAGGAACAGAAGTCGACATTGGATATGTGAAAGTTGTGGGTCATTGGTTACCAGGACGCAACGAGTTATTGTGACGCGGGACTTGATCCAATGAGATGGTCTGTATAAGCAGATCAACAGCGCCTTGAGTAATGCATCCAATTGGGGCAGATTTGAGGAAAGGTGAGTCAAGATGGTAGATGAGATGTTGGATGGTGATTGGCCGAAGGGGCCCTGAGTCAATGGTGGCGTCCGAAAAGAGGAAGGCGCGGGCGTCGAGCTTTCTGACGTCTCATACAAAAATGCGGGCAAAGAACATGTGAGAATTGGAAGAAACCCACCATCGACTTCGCCTTCCTTCCCATATACCAAACCACTCTTTCGCGCCCTACCGCATCCCTCACTCAAGCAGCACTAACCAACACCGACCGACTTCGACAATCATGGCTGTCCGCGCCCAATTCGAAAACTCCAACGAGTGAGCAGCAAAACGAAAAGATTCGAGGCGCAAGAATACTAATGCCCCGCTCAGGGTTGGTGTCTTCTCTACTCTCACAAACTCCTACGCCCTTGTTGCCGTCGGCGCTTCCGAGAACTTCTACAGGTAAGAATGGGAGAATTATGATAGGCCGCGACGACCAAGACTGACGAGCGCCCAAGTGTCTTCGAGGCCGAACTTCAGGACGTCATCCCCATCTGCCACACCACCATCGCCGGTACACGCATCATTGGTCGTCTCACAGCCGGTAACCGCAGAGGTCTGCTCGTTCCCACCAGCACATCAGACCAGGAGCTGCAACACTTGCGCAACAGCATACCCGACGATGTAAAGATTCAACGTATCGAGGAGCGCCTCTCTGCACTCGGCAACGTCATTTGCTGCAACGACCACGTCGCCCTTGTTCACCCCGATCTGGAACGCGAGACTGAGGAGATCATTGCCGATGTTTTGGGCGTCGAGGTTTTCAGACAGACAATTGCCGACAACGTGCTTGTTGGCTCGTACATGAGCTTGAGCAACGCTGGTGGTATTGTCCACCCCAAGACCAGCATCCAGGATCAGGACGAGTTGAGTTCGCTGCTTCAGGTTCCTCTTGTTGCCGGTTCCGTCAACAGAGGTTCGCCCGTTGTCGGTGCCGGTATGGTCGTCAACGACTGGATGGCCGTCACTGGTCTGGATACCACTGCCACTGAGCTTAGCGTTGTCGAGTCCATCTTCAAGCTTGGCGAGGGTATGGGCCCTTCGGCCATCAACACAACCAACAAGGACACCATGGTCGAGTCCTTCTACTAGATGCATACTTGTTCTTGCTGAACCACCAAAACGAGAGCTTCCCGGGTTCATTCTCGAACACACATGCCTTCTCGATGCCCGTCGTCTTGGTTGCGCCCATCATGCCTCATACGCGTACGCAATCGACAAGACCGGCCCTCACGCCACCTACGGCCGTCGTACCGAATGGTGCAAAAGTAACATGCGGTGGTGGACGTGGCGGGAAAGAGGACATGGATGTGTTGGTCTATATTCGCGGCGGATGCCGTACTGTTGCGTGCCAGATACCCTTTCGAGAACAGATAGAAGTCGGCTTGGTCTCGAGAGACCTTGCATATCTGAACTTTCAATTTATCGAACAAGCTTCCCATGTTTTGTGTCCTGTTTTGTACTGCATTCCGTGTTCACAAGTTGAGTCGTCGCAACGCATGATCAAGGTCGGGTCATCACGCACGATCGATTTTCGGCCGAGAGCTCTTGCTGTATGTACCACCCTGGTCCTTTGGTGAAGAGACCACTTTCTCTCGATCGTGACTGCTCCAAGTCACGACACATAAGAGACCAGGTCTCCATTGGTCTTGTGCAATTCTCTGGTAGTCATTTGGATACTCTCGCTGCCTTGTCGTCGACGGTTGACACAGCATGAGCTTTTATGGGCTTGCTTGACGGAACACTGCCAGTCGCATATACTCATTAGCTCTGCATCAACACAATTGTTTCCAACAGATCAAAAAGCGAAGAAAGAACGTGATGCATATTTATAAGACCAAGACTCTAGTGCTAAAGTGTAGGCACGTAAAAGTAATTCCACCTCTCTCAAACAAATATTGCCCAAAAAGGTTTGGCAGTGTCTTTTTTTCCAAAGGTCGGTAATTCTGCTGCATCTCGTCAGTATACCGTTTATAAGAAAGAGGTTGGATGAAGTTGGGGAATGAGATGGGAATTGACAAATCAGAGAGAAGATTAAAAGTCCCCAGCGGCTTCGTGGTGGTCGGAACACTGGTTATGTCTGTGGAGGACTGAACGCAGCGTCGACCATGGCTTGTCCCACGCAGCCATCGGTCTAAGGATGATGTCTCATCATATTGAGGAAAAAATGGAAGGGTTGAGGATACTCACATAATAGTTTTGTTGCTTCAATCTCCCGAGCTATCCTTCGTTCCTAGTGTTGGCCACATGAAGTTTGGATTGTGAGAGCCTTGTGAGGGTGGTTGTGCTGGTACAGACTCATCCGAGTTACCGTATGCGACTTGCTTTCGACGACCCTGTGCGCGGAAGCCGGCCTCTGATTGCTTCTCGACAGCCGGAGAAGTAAACTCTTCATCATCACCATACGCCAAGTCGATGGAACTTGCCTTTTGCTCATCCAACTCGCGCGCAATCCTGCGATGAGTCAAGTACTCTGGATTCGTTTCCGACGACTCGATGAACCTTTGCCATTTCCGCTTGCCTATGCCTTGAGAACCCGAGGTGCTTGCAGAGCGCTGCCTGGCCGTGTCTTGGGCTGTGTCTGGTGGGCTCATGTCACCTACCGGTTGAGTAGATTTGCTAGGCGCGGCGGGGCTAGTCTCGCCTTCTTCGTTCTCGCGCTTTCTCCTTCGCTCTCGTAGCAGAGTTTGGATTTCACTGTGTCTGAACATGGCAATTTGGTCATTGGTGAGTGTGCGTTTGACGCCGTCGGGGTAGTAACCGAGACCGTCGTCTTCGGCTCTCTCCTCAACTTCTACGTGAGCATCATAGTGCCTGTTGGAGGATCCAGAGCTCAGGGGGGAAAAGTGTTTGTCGTGGAAGAGTCGCAAGTCATCCTGCATCGATCAGTTCTCGCCACGACATTATTTGTTTTGTTCACCACTCACTTCTGTCACTGTCGGAATCTGCATTTGGTTTGCAGACATGACGGCCGGACTGGTCACATATAGACAGCAAAACAGGATTGTGTTTGGGAAAAGTGGGAGGCAAGTTGAAATGGTCACGCGCTTGTCGACGCACAAAGATGCCAAGCGCCTGCGTGAATTGTGTGGAGTGCAGCCAGAAACGAAGCACCTTGATTTCCCGTCACCATCTTCTACCAACCCTGCCCTAACAAATCATGAGAGTACGCACAACCTTCGCCTCTTCACTCGTCGCAGCTTGCTTGATCACCGCGACCTCGGCCAAGTTGTTTTCTCCCAACGCGCCAGACGCACAAGCAAAGATCATCCTCCCAGGAACAGGAAGACCCAACGACGTCATGTCAGGCAGCGGCGTAACCATTTCCGACGTGCTCAGCAGGGAGCGCAATATCAACATCTTCGCCGGCTTCACTCGTGACATCGAGTCCGTATCGAGACGTCTGGAGGCTGGCTCGCACAACACTACTCTGCTCGCGCCGCTCAACTCGGCCATCACCAGACTGCCCAGGAAGCCATGGGAGGATCCGCAAGACTATGCTGCCCTAGGCCAGAACGCATATGACGGCCAGAGTGGCGAGGACAGAGCGCACAGAAACCTAAGGCGTTTCGTCGAGGCACACGTAGTTCCAGAGTCGCCCTGGGCCGAAGGCCAGAAGGTACAAACGCTGGGCGGAGATACTGTCTGGTGGGAAGAGAAGGACGGAAAGAAACTGGCAAGCCTCACCTCGCTTTCTGTCAGGTCTCAACTAACAAAGACACTAGATCCAGCCTGGAGGCATCGAGGTTTCGAGTATCCCCAACAAGGTCGCCAATGGAGAGGTCTGGGTCTTGGAAGGTGCCCGCAACTATGCCTAGTCGTGTCTCCATACACACGACACATTTGACGTGTTACGATTTGACGTTGCCGAAATTTGGTTTGGATTTTGGAATATTGATAATGAAACCATGCCAACTACAGAGCCTATCCTGTATGCAGCTTTTTGACTCGCTGCGCACCTTCGTACAGCGCTCTGTCAATGGCAGCCGCGACAGTGAGCGTACCGCCAATGACGGCGCAAACGCCGACAAGGAAACCAGTAAAGCTCTTACTGCGAGTCTCACGGTTGATGACCTTCATGGGTGAAATGTCCTGCGAACCGAATTAGTCAACGTAACAGCGATGGGGGAAGTCGATTGCTTACGTAGGAGAAGAAGACACCGGGGATACCGCCTCTTGCGTGCAGTCTCTCCTTGTGGCCTTCCTGACGGTCGTCACCACCTCCCAAGCTTCGCTTATGACTCGTTACGCTGTATTGATGAGTTTCAATGCTGCCAGCTTCTCCGTGACCATAACTTCCAAGCTCGACAAGCTCATGAGGCAGGTCAAGAATAGAGTTCTTTCTTTCCCAGCCCAAAGGTAGATAAGCAGTCGAGACAACCTTGACAAAGTACATGAAGTTGTAGGCCTTCTCATCTGTCTTGTGTTCGGTGTCGTCGAGCGGGTTTACATGGTGGTTAGTCCAGGCCATGCCCTTCTTGCCAATCTTGGCGACAACGTCGTCAGACAGCTGAGGACCGAAGCGAAGGTGGTGAATCTTGTGGGCGAAGGTATGTTCGATGTTGTTACCACCAGCCCAGTAGTTCTCGAGGTCGTGGACGTGCATGTTGCCGTTGCTGAAAGACTTGCCAGGAGCGAAGTGGAAGTTGCCAACGACCTTATTGACACGGATTCCACCTTCGATACGGCAGCCCTCTCTACGCTGCTCATCGAGATGTTCCGAGTAATGCTCGCGTGTACACTGTTCAACGTTTTCTCCTCTTCCAAAGGACCAAGAGACACTAGCGTAGGCATCGCGAACTTCGGCACAAGTGTTACAGCAGCCAGCCTTTTGTGCGTTTGCAGGAGCGGGCGCGCCGTAGCATTCTCCACAATAGTTGGGATCCAGGTGGGTAGCAGGGTCATCGCTGTGACTGATAAGGGTCAGTATGAGGGCACAAAAGAAGGGAGAAGCAATATTCATACAGTTCGAGTGCCTTGCTCTCAATGGCATGACCGCCGTCAGACTCGGGAGCAAGTCTGACCTTGTTGACACCGTGCATGACACCAGTCTGAATCTCTCCCGACACATCCATGACATCGAGGGTGAGGAGCTCGCATGGCACTCTAGGGAAGGAGATGTTCATGTGAATCTCCATCTTTTCTCCTCTTCCCTTGTCGACGATAAGCTCGGGGTGTACAACAACTTTGCGGTAGTCTGCATATTCTCCCCAAACGAGCCATAGGATCAAGAGTAGGGACGAGAGGGTGACGATTCCGCCAGAGGTCGTGCGCACCCGTGCATCTTCGACCGTCTTGGTAAAGGCGTCCAGACGCGTGAACCGAGACTTGACTGGCATGGTGATGTTCGCTGGATTTGGTCCGAGTCGTAATGACGGGAAAGACTGAGGGCGGACGGCAAGGAATGTAGAGGTCGGGTCCAGTTTAGCACAGCATCCAAGCAATTTCTCAAGCCCGGAGGCTTTTGGTGACTGTCGAGGAAAGGTCGAGTTTGTGTCAAGAAGACCGACTTGTGCTTGAAGCCACCTTTCGCTGCCGATGAAGATGCTCCTGGACCCTGGGGTTCGCGCGCACGTTCCCCCGGTTCGGCTTTCTCGCCTTTTGGAGAGCCGGTAAAATAGAAGAGTCAATCCACCACGATACTCGAGCCTCAACTCGGACATGTTTACTGTTGATCGCTAGAAGAATATGGGGTATCATTATCATGTATAAAACCAGGTCGAGTTCCGGACCGCTATGCAATTTTCCTTCCGACGTTACCCACGCCTCTTCCAACAATCGACACAACCACATCTCCTGCGTTGCTGCCATCTCTCAATCCCCAGCCGCTCATGCCAAATTCTCGTAGGTCTCGCGCTAGCTGCACAACCTCCTCGGTACCCAGCACATCTCTACCCAAGACCAGTCTTCCCACATCTTCACTTCCCATGGCCATCAGCGTGAGCATGGTTGGAGCCGCCACGATTGACGCGCATCCTGCTTGTGAGATGCTTTCCAACAGTTGGTATGCACAAGCTTTGCCGATGTCTTCTGGTGCCTCACCACCTGCTGCTGAGCTAGCCACGTCTGCCGAGTACAAAACACCCGTGTTTGATTCTGCAACCAGACTCAGACCGAAACCCACTCCAATCTTCTTCTTTGCTGCCGCGTTGTTTCTTTCCGGGGCTGGGATCAAAGGTGCTGAAGAAACGTCGGAGAAGATGTATGTGTCTGCGACGAACTGGTTGAGCACACCACGAGCCGTGTCGATCATTCTGGCGTTGTTTGCGCCTGCCACTCCGGTTGCGTATGCCACACCGCGTATCCTCTTGACTCTGCCAGGGTTCATGATGTGTATCGTCTTGGGTAGTCTGACCTGGTGTCCAAAGACCAGCTGCACTTCTCCACCTCCTCCTCTTCCGCTTGGTCCGGGATTTGATCGCTTCAACACACGAAGCTCAATGTTGTTCTGGATACCAAAGTTCTTGTAGAGAGGGAGGATGGCCGTTCGTACTGTGTCCACGCTGACATCGCCTTTGTCTGTCGCACTTGTGATGACACCAGGGCCTGTGAAGATGACGTTGACTTGGGCCTTGGAGAAGGCAGCAAGCATACACAAGGGTATAAGAAACCAGCTGACACCCCTGGCGCAGTCTCTGGGCAGCTCATGCTTCACTACTCCGCCACTTGCGCCGTAGCCTGCAGCACTGCCCACAATGAGGCCGGGCTTGTATACCAAGGTCGTACCAGTCATGGAGAACTCGATCGCAGAGCCGTTCGTGATGGCGTCCAGAAGTCGGAGGAACGAGACCTCGTGTGGTGCGAGACCGGGATTTGTGTGAGACGATGCGCGGATTTGTGAAATGCGGACCGGACGGCCAGTCAGAGTCGCGAGGACGAGGCGAGTAGTAAGATGGCCAGCGCCATTGAATTTCAACGGCGTAGTGGGTTGCGTAGTCGCCATAGTGCTGTGTCTTGAGAGCCGCTCGGGGTTGTTGATTTGGATCCAGAAGAAATCTTGGCCCAGCGTCTCTGAGATTTTTTGATGCGCCAAAGTCCCGAGGGTCCGTTGGCGGCGAGCTTCCCCACAATCTGCCAGAGGGTCCGTTCGTCTACAGCAGCATAGGTTTTTTGGTACCCTCTCTTCTCAAGGAAGATACTTGGAGTGCCGCTCTCACGGCATGGCAGGATCTGGAGATAGACCTCGCGCTCGTGTTGAACATAGATAATGGCCAATCAGCTTAGATCTAACTCGACACGCATATTTGTAGACTTCTCTCATCATTCTTGAAGCAAGTTATCGTGGATGGCACAAATGCATGAGATACATCACTTGCGCGCAGCATCCATGGCTATATCCGCGACACGAAAGACGAACAGGAGTTTCTCGAGAATGTCAGGTAAGTGGAAATCAAAGAGGAGTGGCATTCTATAGAGATTACTGAATTCTGAAAGCAGACGTCAGAGAACTGGACTATATGCCGTGAGATGCTCCGCTAGCTTGGGCAATTCGCAATGGCCCTGTGTTAAGGCCGTGATGTTCATATCGTTTTGATGATCCGTCATGTGTGTGTGGTCTGGTACCTTGTTGGCACGCTTACTGGCCGCCGTAACCGCCGTCCTGCTGGCCGCCGTAGCCACCCTGCTGACCGCCGTAGCCGCCCTGGTTTCCGCCGCGCCAGCTGGAGCCGCCGCCGCCGTAGCCGCCGCCCTGCTGGTTCTCGTAGCCACCACGGCCGCCGCCTGAAGAGTTGTCAGTTGAGGAAGGTCAAACGATGTCAGGAGGAGAGAACATACCGTAGCCACCACCGTAACCGCGGTCGCCGCCGCCGCCGCCGCCGTAACGGTCACCACCACCGTAGCCGCCGCCGCGACCACCGCCGTATCCGCCACGGCTCTGGAAGCCACCGCCACCGCTGCCACGCTCGGAGGCCTTGTCCACGCGAATGGTACGGCCGTCGAATCTGCAGAGTTTAGTATCTCATGTCCGATGCGAGAGTTGGAAGGCCGAAGCGAATGCGTATGTTGTGTTTGCGCACAATGAAGAATCCGTCGATGATATGTTTTGTGACTCACTCGATCTCGTTCATGGCCTTGATTGCAGCATCAGCCTCATCCTCGTTCGAGAAGCGCACGAAGCCGAAGCCACGGCTGCGTCCGGTGTCACGGTCCTTGACGACAACCTGTCACATATCGCGTCAGTATTGAGCTCTGTAGCTGGAGTTTTATGCGCGCGTGTCTTACAGCTTCCTCAACAACGCCGAACTCCTCGAACTTTGTGCGCAGAGCGACGTCGTCAGTGTGCCAGGCAAGGCCGCTATCGACATGTGTTAGCAAGTGACCACCGGCGCATGTTCAGACGATCGTTACCCAATGAAAAGCTTCGACATGATGATTGATGTTTTTTTTGAAGAGGTCTGGAGGATAATAGGTTAGGAGGAGTCTGCAAGATCTTGGTTGAGGATGACGAAGCGGAA
>JALPCE010000216.1:0-40789 GCA_026538705.1 Aureobasidium sp. GC_Fusr_1
AGAAGGAGCTCGTCGCGTTGCACATAGGTACCCTCACCGACAAGCAGCTGGTACTCAGAGCCGGTATGCTTGGAGAGGGTGTTGTTGGTCTCGATGATGGCGCCGGGTGGGTAGCCGGTGTACAGGTTGCCGCTGGGGTAGCGCGGTGGGGGCGGCAAGACACTGGCAAGGTGTCAGACATGGTGACAGTGCAGGATGGAGATACACACAACATTGCGACAAGAAGCGAGTGAGTGGTGTCGAGGCTTCAGGGTGCGCCAGTCGATGCGGCGCTGGGGTAGGCGGGATTGGAAGCTCGGTCGCACGGCCAGTGGCAACGAGAGTCTTCTGTGTGTCAGGGTGAAGAGTGACACGGCCGATCAGGGATACAACATGTCAGCCAAGTCGAAGAGGAGATGGATGGCCAAGGTTTCGGAATGCAAGAGTCGCGAGCGCAGCAGACGGATCATGGCAGATCCAGACCCACGCGACAGGGCCGAGGTGTGGGGAAGCCGCGGGGAAATTAATGGAATGTTGATGTGGTGGTTCCTAGGGCTCGGCTTGTGCTTGCTCGGTCCGACTTTCACGCCCAAGTCAAAGACATTCCCTCGCATACAACGAGCATGGCGACGGTGCGCGTCTGCGTGTGCGGCGACGAGGGCACGGGCAAGTCCAGCCTGATCACGTCGCTGGTCAAGGACCTCTTCGTCACCAACAAGATCCAGCCTGTGCTGCCGCCCATCTCGATCCCGCCCACGCTGGGCACGCCGCAGAGCGTCACCACCACCATCGTCGACACATCCGCCCTCCCCCAGGAACGCGACAACCTGCGCAACGAGCTGCGCAAGTCCAATGTCATCCTCCTCGTCTACTCGGACCACTACAGCTACGAGCGTGTCGCCCTCTTCTGGCTGCCTTACTTCCGCTCCCTGGGCGTCAATGTCCCCGTTGTCCTTACCGCCAACAAGGCCGACCTGTCCAAGAATGTCTCGACCCAGCAGGTCGTCGATGAAGAGATGCTTCCAGTCATGCAAGAGTTCAAGGAGATCGACTCGTGCATCCGCACCAGTGCTCGCGAGCACCACAACATCAACGAAGTCTTTTTCCTCTGCCAAAAGGCCGTCACCCACCCCATTGCTCCCATATACGATGCAAAAGAGTCTTCGCTCAAGCCTGCTGCTGTCTCCGCCCTCCGACGCATCTTCTACTTGTGCGACAAGGACCAAGACGGTCTGCTCAACGATGCAGAGATTCTCGATTTCCAGCTCAAATGCTTCGAAAAACCGTTATCCGATCAGGACCTTGTTAGTATCAAGCGCTCCGTCCATGCCCACCAAGGTGGCATTGACATTGATGGCTTTATTCTTCTCAACAAAATGTTTGCCGAAAAGGGCCGTCACGAGACTATCTGGATCATCCTCCGCAAGTTTCAATACACCGATAGTCTAAGCCTCAAGGATACCTTCTTGCATCCCAAGTTTGATGTGGCCTCCTCTTCTTCCGCCGAGCTGAGTCCCTCGGGCTATCGGTTCTTCGTCGATCTGTTTCTCTTGCATGACAAGGACAACGACGGAGGCCTTAACGACTCTGAACTGGCCGCTCTGTTTGCACCTACCCCTGGACTCCCATCTTCCTGGATCGAATCCGACTTCCCTTCATGTACCGTCCGTAACGAGGCTGGTCACATTACTTTACAAGGTTGGCTGGCACAGTGGAGCATGACTACATACGAGGAGCCCAAAATCACTTTAGAGTATCTGGCCTATCTCGGCTTCGAGAGCCCTCAACGAGGAGGCACCACCGCTGCACTAAAGGTCACCAAAGCTCGCAAGCGACGCAACAAGCCTGGTCGTGTAGAGCGCAACGTCTTCTTGTGCTATGTCATTGGTGCTGGCGGCAGTGGCAAGTCGAGTTTGTTGTCAGCTTTTCTCAATCGACCTTTTAGCACGACCTATCATCCAACCATCAAACCAGAGATTGCCGTCAACAGTGTCGAGCTTCCTGGTGGCCGACAATGCTATCTCATCTTAAAAGAGCTCGGGGAGCTGGAACCTGCCGTGCTGGAGAACCAGGCCAAGCTTGAAGCCTGTGACCTTCTCTGCTACACATACGACTCGAGTGACCCTGACAGTTTCGGTTACATTGTCGAGATGCGTAAGAAGTATGCCCACCTCGAACATCTGCCGGGTGTGTACACAGCCTTGAAGGCGGACCAAGACAGAGCGGTACAGAGGAGTGAAATGCAGCCGGATCACTATACAGAAGAGCTGCGTGTACCAAAACCGCTCCACGTGAGCGTGACGTGGGCAAGTGTTTCCGAGTTCTTTGTGCACCTTGCCGAGAGCGCGACGTTCCCGTCAACAGCGTTTCCAAAGAATGAGGAATCAGATGTGGATCGAACGAATTTGTACATTGGGATTGGAGCAGCGGTATGCGCCGGAGCGGCTCTGGCCATCATGTGGAGGAAGAGTGTGGCAGCCAGCAACTAGCAGAGTGGCGCACGAGGAATGAATGCATAGGTGGAGTTTGGCGGTGGAATTAGCATCAAGATACCCAACTCTGAACAGTTACTTCGTATTGCAACAACAAGAACAACAACAAAAGACCTGAACCAAATGTTCGGAAGGTGGACCAAAAGACAAGGCGGACAGTGAGCAGTGTTTTGGCTTCCGTACTCGGACGACGGCTTCTGCGATCCGAATCCGAGTGAACAGCGTTTGCCAAGGCCCTGTCAGGCCCCGAGCCAGTCCAGGGAAGCGAAGAATAAACATGTCGTGTGTATTATTGTTGCTTGTTTATTCCTATCCTACATCTTCTGCCTGGCCCTTTGTGTGAATCTGCGGCAAGTCTGATGTGGTGGCCCATGTCGCGTGTATGACGGTCTCCTGAAGTGACTGGCTTCTCTATCGACTGCCTCTTTTTCCCCTCGCCATGCAGGTGCGTATCATCAGACGACCCCCCGTCGACCAACAATGCCACAGGCTGATGCCCTACAGGCCTCACACGATGCGCCGAGCTATGTGCGCAGGCATACGCCGCAGATCTCCATATCCGACGACAATCACCACGTCACAGAGGCCATCGGAGGCATGTACGGCGGCGACGACGATGATTACTTGACGCCCTCGAACCGCAACTCGCGACCGCTCAGTTTCGTCGGATCTGCCATAGAGGCCTACCAACTCGCCCCCTCGTATCTCGATACTAAGCGCTCCTCACCGCCTCGATCCCCGCTCCAGCAGACGGGCAGCAATGAGAAACTGCCCTCGTCCGACACGACCTCGCGCAAGGGCAGTCTCGGCTCCGAGAACCTCCCTCTGGACTCGTCTTCTCCGCCCACGTTATCCAGGAAGTCATCGTCATCGGCCGAGACGGCAGTGCAGCAGTTTCCCCTGAACGATATTGACTATGAGTCGAGTCCTGCCGCCGTGGCTCAAGAGCTCAACAACCTTCAAGCCATCCGCCGCATGTCCATGAGTGTCGACAACGCAGACCCTGATCTACCTAGCTTTGGATCCTCCGCTCCAACTTCACCAGAAGCGGTCGATGAAGATGAAGCCTCGCGCTTGTTCTGGGTCCCAGCGCGCCTACATCCAGAACTTGCTCCCAAGGAATTCAAGACATTTGTCGAGGACCGTGTTGATCGCATAAGAAAGCGCTCTGGATCCGGTGACTCGCTGATGCTTGGTGTGGAAAGGTCAAATTCTGGTAGTAGTCTCACGAGGAAGAAGAGCATGCTTTCACGCCAAATCGATTCCTCCAAGGGCTATGAAGATGGTGCAGAACGCTTGCAACGGAAACGATCAGAGAGGGAAAAATCACAGACATCACCGACAACCGAAAACTTGCAAGAGCTGGAAGGTCTGGTCAACAACGTCAGTCTAGATTCTGCCAGGAACAGTCTTGATTCGGGCGTACAGATGGCCGATGCCCCGGCTCTGCCTGCTCCAGGTCCTGCGCTCAAGCGGTCTACAAGAACGTATATGCGCAAAGATCGTGCACCTTTCTCAAGACGAGGCCTCAGCCGCCAAGCTGACAGCAGGCAATCCGAGTCCGACGGTGAAGGAAGCCGAGCTCCCTCGCCCGCTTTGTCAATGCGAGAGCCTCCTTCCCCCGGTATCAACCGCGTACACACTGAGCCTGCATCAGCTCGTGATGCTGTTGCCGGTGCTGGACGCCTGTGCTCTGCTACTTCAGAAGATCTGATCCAACATAAGACGAAGGCGAGCCAAGCCAAAGATAGCACTGCTCCTTCTCAGAACGCTGTCCCCGTTACAACTTTCCATTCACGGATTGCTACCAATGGTCGGACTACTGCTCCTATCCCTGGTGTCAGCAGTCCGACCCCGCACATAGTCGAGACGCCTCCCACAACCAACAGCTTCACCGTCCCAGAACGAAAATCATCACACGTCCCACCCTCTACCCCACTATCAACGCAGCAGCATTCAACCTCTGCTCCTTCACATGGGCCAGCGCAACCTCATGCCCCTCCTCGTGCTCGTCCGAGCGCTAGAGGCGCTCACTCTCGTCCGTCCCTCGTTCACTCCAACTCGGCTCGCTCCACCAAGTCAACTCTGGAGGATATATCCTCTCACCCATCACCTCTGCCTGGCAGCGGGAACACGCGGACCGATGCCCTCACCATGGTACCAACTTACGAGGATAAGAAGGTCGAGAAGAAGGACAGTCGCAAAACAAGCTGGAACTGGCTCCTCGGTGGCGAGGAGAAAGATAGAGAGAAGGAGCGCAAGACAGAAGACAAAGAGCGCGAGAAGGAGGCGTCCAAGAAACTGAAGGCCGCCGCTAAGCAACATCCAAAGACTGCAGAGAAGACTCGCCTGGACGTGTTGCAGTCGTCTATCGACGGTAATGCCACTATTCCTAAAGGCCGCGAGTCATTGGTCCTCGATCGCGAGAGCTTCAGACTCGACGAAGAGCGCAAGAAGGAGAGCTCGCGGAAATCTACCGACGGCAGAAAAGACAAGGACTCGGGCATCCTGTCGGCCATCTTTGGAGGTGGTAAGCGATCAAAAGAGCACAAGCAACAATCTCAGGCGCCGAGAGAGTCTCTCCGGGCACCTTCTCCAGAACCAGCTCCGAGAATACTTCGGCCGGATATTGATTACAACTGGACAAGATTTAGCATCTTGGAAGAACGTGCTATCTACCGAATGGCGCACATGAAGCTCGCCAATCCTAGGAGGCCATTACACAGCCAAGTGCTGCTGTCGAACTTCATGTACAGCTATCTCGCCAAAGTACAAATGTATCACCCTCAGAGCTCGGTGCCAGTAGCGCAAAAGACGGCACAGGCCAAACAGCAGCAACAGATGCAACAGCAACAGATGCAACAGCAACAGATGCAACAGCAACAACATCAGCAACAGCACCAAGACAACGCTGAAGCGGATGATAAGGTTCGTGAACGCAGAGAGTTAGTGACAGACCAACGGCTAACAATCTTCTAGCAGCAAGACCACGTTTCTGCTGGTGCCGAACAAGCTCCTCGGCCTGTCCACGAGACTCCTAACAACAACTCGAGCCAGAAGGATTACTTGGGATATTCAGCCGACTCACAGCCATTCGGTGATCAAGGCAGCCTTTGGCAAGATGAGGAGAAGAGCGAGCTGTGGTGATATGTCAACGCATTTGCATTGGGAAAACGGAGTTTTTTTTGCAACCAAACACACGAGCGGCGTTGTTTTTCTCTTCTCCTTTGCGGGTTTCCTTCTCGTCTTTCCCTTGGAAGCACGGATCTTGCATACGAATTGTCCTTGTTCCTCTCCCATCTTTCACTCTCTTATTGTAGTATCTCCAGCGGCCATCGAAATGCAAACGAAAGCCACGACTCTATTACGATTATCTCTTGACACGTTCACTCGTCTCTTCTCGTTGTACTCTGCCAGTAATAGATACGAGAAATAGAGGGCTCGCACTAGCCATATATGGCTAGTGTGTGACAAACCTGCGGAGAGTGTGACCCTGGCATTCAGATTCTCCAGGTCAATCGATCAACTATTTTGAAAGCCTTTCACTCTCTTATCTGTAATCCTGTGTCAGGGAAGCCTGAGAGTCACCTCTAACGGCATGAAGAGACTTCGACGGATTGCAGGCTTCACGGATAGATGTATCGGACTGGCTGCGTTCCTAGTGTCTAGGTATGAGATGCATAGTGCAGAGCTGCCGAGGACTTTGTTATTCGGAACTAGTGTCGAGGCTCGATTGGGTGTCACTTCTCGTACACTACTACACCGCCTGTTGTGGTACCAGCCACCTCCTCAAACGGCCCTTCGCAATGTGGCAGCATGCATGCCGTGTGTGTGGGCTTTGTGGCTTTTTGACGTGTGACTTTGAGATTTCCTTCCAAGGGTCTTGAGTTCCTGTTGGCTGGGAAACGCCAATGAATGCGGGATGGTCTCGAATAGCAGCACGAGCCCGCGATTTACGACAGTGGCTTGGTTGCATCAAAGGCTAATCGTCATCGAACAAATTATCGACCAGGATTCGGTCGACGTTTCATGATTGGCGGGTTGCAACTTGCAAGGTGGTGAGCTGCGCCTTGGAGAACGGTATATAAATACAAAGGGATCATGCGCAACTCGAGATCAAGCACTTTCTAGATATCTTGCAACATATCCACAGCTTGCACCGAACCACCGGTCCACGTAAGTTCCGTCTGATTACCCCACACCATCGGCCCACCATTCTGTTGTCAACGCCCCTCCTTCGAGCATTCAACTGACTTCTCTGTCGCATAGAGCCAAGTCTATACCATACCACACACACATATACACATTCACACAACCCGCGAAGATGGCCACCACCGAACGTCAACTCCCTACCAGAACGGCCACAAACATGACCGACGACGACGCCATCCCTGACGAGGACACCAGCGAGGTCACCAAGCTCTTCCACGAGCGCCTGCAAGCATGGAAGCACGCATGTGGTTACCTCGAAGACTACGTCTCGGCCACTGAGAAGATGCAACACTCACACGCAAAGGAGTACGAGAAGGTGCTCAAGGTCAGTCTCAACCCCCTTCCACCCCGGCTGCGCGCAAATGGTGTGGCTGTAGAAATGCACAATACTTTTCACAGTAGAGTGAGGTCCGCTGAGAGCCGCAAGTATGATGACTCTCAGTGGATGCTCTCCTATCTCTGACAGTACTGGGCATTTCTATGGCTACTTGTGTTACCCCCGCCAAACCATGATGATACTGACGACCCCTGGCAGACTGTCTCGCATCCCCTCAAGGAGGGCCACCACTTCGACCAGAACCTGGGCGGTGTCACTGGCACCTTTGACACTATCCGCTCAAACACTCAGGGCATCTCCAACTCGCACGCCGAGACAGCAAAGACCCTCAAAGGCTCCGTCCTCCCCATCTTCGAGCGTCTGCACACCGAAATCAAGAACAAGACCAAGGAGCTCACCAAGGGTGCCGGCAAGGGCGGTAAGCTCGTCGACAAGGCTCGCGCGACATCGCAGAAGCACATTGAGCAGCTTGGCCAGCACACTGCTTCCTTTGACAGCACCGGTAGCAAGATCAGTGCACACGAAGATCCCTACGTCCTGCAGCGTGGTGTCTACCACCGTCTGAACAAGCAGGTCATCGAGGAGAACAACAACCGCAACGATGTCATCGCTGTGCAGAACAGCTTCGCCCAATTCGAGGCCCACATCCTTACCGCCATCCAGAATGGCTTGACCCAATTCAACCAGGTCGTCGGCAACCAGGCCGAGCAGACTCGTACCATGTACGGCAACATGACCGGCACTGCCCAGCAGGTTGCTCCCGACTTTGAGTGGAATGGCTTCGTCCAGCGCAACAACCAGGTCTTGATCGACCCCAACGCTCCCCCACGCACCATGTCCAACATCAGCTTCCCCAACCAGAACCACAGGGCTACCGAGCCCTTGATTGCTGGTTCTCTGGAGAAGAAGGGCAAGCTGCTTAAGAAGTACGAGTCCTCAATCTGGGTCATCACTCCTTCCAGATTCATGCACGAGTTCAAGACCGACGACGACTTCGCCAAGGATCCCATTCCCGAGACCTCTCTGTACCTGCCTGACTGCATGATCGGTGCCCTCGATGGTCTCAAGTTCCAGGTCAAGGGCAAGGACGTGTCGGGCAGCAGCTTTGGCAACAAGCTCTCCATGGCACACGAGTATGCCTTCAAGGCCCACACTCCTCATGACGCTACCAAGTGGTACGAGTGCCTCAGAGGCTCGACCGGCACAACCTCCAACGAGCTCCCCAGTCCTGCTACCAGCAGACAGCCCAGTGCTGCCATGGGATCTGCCGTCTCACCCACAGACTCTTCTGAGCCCACCAAGGTCTTTACCGAGGAAGACACACGTCCCTCGACCACCGACGCTGCTGCCCTCGAGGCTGAGCGCAAGGAGGCTGCCTATTCCGCAGCCGGACCCACCGACGGTGTTGCTACCCACAGCAAGGTGTAATGAGACTATTCTGACGGGCAAAGCAACGGGCAGACAGAACACAGTGACGATGATTATGATACCTCTAGATTTTTGTAGTAGGAGCAGTAATAATATGGTTGTTTATTCTCATTGGTTGACCCTCGTTGTATGCTCATGAACATGCCTTCCTTTTTCTGTAACACCATGTCTAGACTGGCTTGTCGTCCTTTCTCAGCATCCACCTCATCTCATCTGCCTGCTCCTTGGTGACCAAGGCCTCCAGTCTTTCAATGCTCATGAAGTCATGATCGCTGTACTCGAAGCCCGGGACCACCGTCTCACTAATCAGCAGACCCTCGTTGTTGTCGGGATCGTCACCCTCCAGCGGCAGCAAAAAGCTACTCTTGTATTTTCCGCCATCGACAATCCACTGCAATCTCTCGCCCTTTTCCACATTCTGGCCGACGATGAAAGTCTCCACTCTTGCTTTTGAGCGTACGCCTGAGTGCGAGTCGTATTCGGGCATGACCTCGTCGGCGTGGATGATGACGTAGCGGCCTCGTCCTCTGTGCAGTGTATGGATCGTTCTTCCTCTGTTGCGGTGGAAAGCTCCCATGGACGACTCGGGAGTCAAGAGGTAGTGGATACTGGTGCTCGCATTTCTCGTCTTGTCTTGACCGTCATCGGGACTTGTGGTGTTCTTGTCCGCATCTGTGAGCTTGTTGCTGAGGTTTGCGCTTACGGCACCGGTCGAGGTATAGAAGGTCGTTTGTTCGTTGTCTGATGCCGAGGGAGAGGTGTTGAGGAAGGGGTTCGGTACGCGGTTGGTGTCGCGATCGGTTTCGACAAAATAGCCTCCTTCTATGTGCTGTTGGAGGTTGAGGGTGGAGATGAGTTTGGCCAATCGTGGTGCTTCGTTGCGCGGGGCTGAGCTGTCTTTTGGCGAGTAGACGGGCTTTAGTGGGGGCAGGGAGGAATCGATTGTGGAAGTCATGATTGAGGTGTTGCGTATGTTGAGGAAAGATGGTTGGTTCGAGTGTGAAGCTTCAAGTTGATCTTTATGAAGCTCTTTCGTCATGGCTTCCGTCGACCAACTTTCATGTTTCACCTTCACGTGCATATCAATCTACTCGGAAAGACGGTGGTGTAGCTAGACTACTGAATACATGCACACATCCACAAGCGGGCAAGTCACGCATCAGGCTACTCCCACATCTGTCGTACGTTGAGGTTGATCCTCTTTCGTGCCATCCACCCTCTCCAATGTTTATATGTTTCTCCATCTCCTCCATCTTCCTTCCCAGGCCAATCCGCCATCCATTCTGGACACGTACCTTGCAATATCTGGGGCACACCGTGCCAGGCATACCGAGCTGGACCAGACATGACAAGCCCATCTCCAGACCGTAGACGGATAGCAAGACCTTTGCTGCCTTCCAAGCCTGCCATAAAGATGGCATCGCATCCCAGAGAGATACTGACTAGTGGTCTATCGCACTCCTCGCTCACGTCTCGATGCAGACTAAGTGTATCACTAGGCGTGTAGAGGTTAACAATTGCCGCCTGTGCTTTCATTGATGGGAAGAGCCCTTCGACCAGTGCAGCCACATCTTCTGGAAAGGGTGGTGGTGGTGATGCAGGGTACACTTTTTGGGTCCAGTCATATTGTCCGCCAATAGTGGCCCAGCGTAATTTCCTGTTTAGACAAGAGTACATGGGCAGCGGTTTGTGGACGGACGGGTCCTTGGGTTCATGGGAAAGATTTTGTGCTTGCTCACTGAAGAAAGACAATGGGCTTCCGTCAGAGCTTTGAGGGTATGCCATGTCATAGTGCATGTGCAGATTGGTCTGGTGAAGAGGATTGGACAGGTCCCGATGTAGTAGTTTGTCCAGCAAGGCAAGCTGAACTTGTTTGTGCAGAAGAGAGGGGATTATCAAAAGACCTACCGTAGGCTCAGAAAGGGGTTCGCATGCCTTGCAATGGAAATGGCATACCTGGCGCATCTGGATGTTCGTAGAGTCTAGCAGATTGAAGTGACGGCGGCAATGTATCGACAGGCTCGCCAAGGAAGTGGGAGTAGATGTTGGTGATATCATCAGGACCTTGTTGAAAGAAATTGCAGTCTTGACAGGCGGACAAATTGCGCCCGCGGTGAATGTCAAACAGGTCAGGGTCTGCATCTAATGCGTGGGTGGAGGCCTTTTGGTAGTGCTTGTACTGGCGGCGCAGGACTTCAGGCGGACGAGCATGGGCATCGAGGGGTTGGGCCATTGTTGGAGGCGAGATTTTGTTGATGCAAATTGATGATGAAGGAGATGGAGGATGAAAGATGTGGTTGGTGGTTGGTGGTTGGAAGCGGGTCATGTTGATGTTGATGTTTTGTCGAGGTTGTTGTGTTTGCATCTTGGCTCTGTTGCCCACTTTGTGTTTACTTTTGGTGGAGCGCCAACTTGTTGACGAAAATAAAAGAAGTTGTGCTCGACTTGATTGACAGCTCGACCGACGCCCTTTCACTCTTTGCTCCAGTCATCTCCGTACTAAGCTGCAGCAAACCGTGCCTCCTGCCATTGCCGTCACTCCAAACTGCCCCTTTCTCGTCGCCAAAAGAGGCACAAACGGCTGCTGCTTTGAGCCCCGGACGCAGCGCATACGAGTGTACCCACCCATACATCACAGCCCTCCAGCGCATACGAGTACTCATACATCACAGCCCTCCAGCTGCCAACTCGACCCTCACTCCAACACGCATCCACCAGTCGCCGTCATGGAGAACTACCAGAAGATGGAAAAGATTGGCGAGGGTGAGTCTTGCCCAACACGCCCGCACTTGGCCTGGCCTGAGCACGCAAAACTGACGCCTGTCTTGCAGGCACATACGGAGTTGTCTACAAGGCGCGCGACCTGACCACGCCCGATAACCGCATCGTCGCCCTCAAGAAGATCCGTCTGGAAGCCGAGGATGAGGGCGTGCCGTCGACGGCCATCCGCGAGATCTCGCTCCTCAAGGAGATGAGCGACCCCAACATCGTGCGCCTGTTCAACATTGTCCACGCCGACGGCCACAAGCTGTACCTCGTCTTCGAGTACCTCGACCTGGATCTGAAGAAGTACATGGAGGCTCTGCCCGTCTCGCAGGGAGGCCGTGGCAAGCCTCTGCCCGAGGGCTGCATGGACGGCCGCGCTGGCCACATGGGCCTCGGCGAGGCCATGGTCAAGAAGTTCATGCACCAGCTGTGCGCCGGCATCCGCTACTGCCACGCCCACCGCATCCTCCATCGCGACCTGAAGCCCCAGAACCTGCTCATCGACAAGGAGGGCAACCTCAAGCTCGCCGACTTCGGTCTGGCCAGAGCCTTTGGTGTGCCGCTGCGCACCTACACTCATGAGGTGAGTCTCCTTTACTTCTCTATGCTTCTTCAAGCGTAAACGTGACGTCTGAAACTAACACGGCCCAGGTCGTCACCCTCTGGTACCGCGCTCCCGAAATCCTCCTCGGCGGACGTCAATACAGCACAGGCGTCGACATGTGGTCCGTTGGCTGCATCTTTGCCGAGATGGCCACTCGCAAGCCTCTCTTCCCCGGCGACTCTGAAATCGACGAAATCTTCAAGATCTTCCGCATCCTCGGCACTCCCAAGGAAGAGGACTGGCCCGGTGTCACCAGCTTCCCCGACTTCAAGCCCAGTTTCCCCAAGTGGTCGCGCAACCCCGACGACGACATCATCAACCACGACGGCGCAAGAGTCCTGGGCGAGGACGGCATCGACCTTCTCGAGTCGCTGCTCATCTACGACCCTGCCGGCAGAATCTCAGCAAAGCAGGCCTGCCTACACCCCTACTTCAACGACTCAAAGTACTACGGCGCACGAAACGGCTACCACTGATCCAGCCCCGAGTCGCCGTCGCCGTCGCCGTCACGTCTTGATGTCCTTTCGTATTCCTCTTCGCATCTCTTCATGTCCCCAACAACCTTCCTTTCTTTCTAAAAACTACCCAATTCTCTGCATCGGCATGGCTCGTCTTCATTACTGGCGTTTCAAGGCGAACCACACGGCAATCGTCTGCACTGTCTCTGTTACATTTCTCTTCCATTCTGTTTTACTTTTCGGTTCCGACATCTCGTCGAGCCATGCCGGCTCATGCCCCGCTTATGTTCAGGAAAGGCTTTTTTTGGAGGGCGTCGTCTTGATAGGCTTCTTTATTCGCAATGAATCTCCTAGTCATGATATGTGTGCCACCTTCTATTGACAGTCCATGTACAGTGTAGTGTTTCAGTACTCGAAGAGCAGCCCTGCCGCATACTCTACGTTGCCGCTGGTTGCATTGAGTGCCGCAATCGCTTGCTGACTCGAGAATCCCAAGTTCTGCAGTGTTTCAATGTCCTGCGCAGGGAAAGAATGCGCCGGTACCGGTATTGTCGGCGGCAAGTTTCCTGCACCGGGTCTCTCCACGCCTCTTCCTCCCTGCAACTGGCCCGACGGCGGCAATGCATGCCTGATTGCTCTCGCCATACCTGCAGCCCAGTGCCATGGCTCACCGTGCTCGCCGGGCATCGAGTTGAAGTACTCCCAACCCATCACACCGCCAAATGTCGGGTACTTTGCCCGCAGCATTCTCATCACATCGTGAGAAGTGCTTTGCTCCACATAGCCTGCTCCGTTTCCTGGGTTCGTGACTAGACCGACGACGACTTTATCTGCGCGCCATCCTACACTCATGATGGCATCGTACCAGAATGTCGTTGTCGCATCGCCCCAGCCGCAGTAGAACTGTGCATTGTACCATGCGATTTGGTTGCCGCGCATCTGCTCCAACAGTCTGTAGTCAAAACCTGATAGATGGGGTTGGTTTGGAAGTAATGCCGTGGCCACTGGAGCCAGTGTGATGAGAAAGGCAGGTCCAAAGTCCGCTCGCAGACGGTCGATTAAACGAATGACTCCGGATATTGTCATGTATTCCTCGATATCCAAATCCAAGCCCGAGAGATTGTGTTTGGATATCAAAGCGTGCAATGGCTTGTAGTAATCCTCAAACTGTTTACCCGAGACATGATGTTAGCCTTTCCGAACCTGCGTTTGTGATTATGCACAATTAAATCAGTTTCTTACCTTGCGATCATCGGGTCCGTCGAGTCTCTCGAAACTGCCCTTTGCAGCACCGCCCAGCATCCCCAGCACCTTGACGCCGGATGCTTGCAACCATGCCACCTCTCCCCATAGCGTTTCATATTTGGAAGCATGCGGAGGATCGTCATTCAGAGTGATGTTGCCCGGACCTTCGTTCAGATGGATAGCCGCCACTATTACATGCGTCACGCCCGTCTGGCTGGTAATGAGCGGCAGCAGAGACACGTATTTCCCATCTCGGTGTATGGTTTGGTGGTAGACGATGACTCTCGGCCCTTCGCTGGTCGGCAGCAGTCTTGTCGTCGCCGGCGTCGCTGATGCCATTCTACTTGTGATCTTTTCTTCTTTCGGTCGTGTGTATCTCTCGTGCGTAACAGCGAAAGAGTCATGCGTGGGTGACACAAATCTAGGTGGAGTGTGCAGATGGTATCATCTCCCCTCGCCCGCTTTCGCGCGTTGGTCCATGCCGGCCCAAGAGATCAGCAGCGACCATCTCCAATCTACCCACTCGGTGACACCACACCGCTCTACCAGTTGACTCGTGCGGTATCAGGAACACGGAGCGAAGTAATGTGACGAAAGAGATCACCATTGACTATTAGCAGTGGTCCCAGATTGCTCGCTACTGTGAAATGTATGCATCGTTGATTCTGCTGCGCCTATATACAATGATTGCAGAGTCCGAGACTGATACCGAGCAAAGAAACCCCCCATAGCCCAAAATACAAGTAATCCGTAGAAGTGAAATGTTCATCAAATGGTATCATGTGAAAATCGAAACAACGCCCCCCCCAACTTCTGGTCCAAGTTCAACCCTCCTGCGACGCAAAGAACAAAGGAAACCAAAGAAATAATAAGAAGAAGATTCAGCGATCAGAATCACCAGGAGAATTCCTCGAGAGGCCCAGAAGTCGCGGCCATGCCAGGAGCAGGAACGAGAGGCAGAACCTGAGGAGGTTCAAAAAATACTGGAATCTTCTCATCGAAGTACTCCATCATGTCTGCTCTGAGCAAAGAAGCAGTGCGAGGTGTAGAGACAGTGGCTGCGTCTGTGGTAGAATCCGCATCGTTTTCGGATTCGTCGGTGCTGTAGAGAGAGCTGGAGTCGTCGTGGAAGACCTTGCCGCCATTTGCCGAATCATTTCTAGCTAGTTCTTCGGCTTCGCTTGTAAGTGAGAAGTTATCTTCCTCGAGGTCTACATCCGTCAGTCTTCTGAGTGGGGTTTGAGCTGGGTTTCCAAGCATACCAGAGTCTGAGCCTTCTGGGAGGGCAATGTTCGCTGGGATTACAACGTCTTCGACCTCAGGCTCAAGAAGGAGATGCTCCTCCGCGTCCTCGAAGAGGGCATCATCTTGTGTCTGTTCTGATTCTGGGTGCGAGAGTTCCTCTGTGGATTGTTGACCTGTTGACTGTGTGGGTTGTTCTGGCGTGTCTTGTTCTTCGTCCATTTGCAATGCTCTTTGTGCATTCAACTCTGCTTGAAGTTCCATGTATGCTTCGTCCAATTCCTCATCGTCGGCCACTTCGCTTCCAATAACACTCAATCGTCTGATCGAAGTGGCGTCCAGCTCGCTGAAGAGGTCGGAATGATATACAGGCTGACCGGCGTCGGACTTGGAACGATGTTGGAGCAGGGGTGCAAGCGAAGCAGGAAGCTCGACGGGTGCACAGTAAAGACCGCCGCCTTGTGGTAGCTGTGTGAACATGGGCCACGAAGGAATCTCTGGGCTGGTAAAGACTTCGGGAGCTGCGGTGGCCGAGGCTGATCGTGGACGTGGTGGGCGGTTTGGCGCTTGTGGCTTCACAACTGCAGGGACGTTGGTGTTGAACTTCCGGCGCCGAAAAAGATTTCGGAAAGCGCGTTTGAATTGTTCATATGTATCGGCCGGAGATGCTGGGGACATTGTTAGACAGAGCGTGGGGAGAGTCGACTTCGAGGCAGCAATCAATACTAACATGTTCCGGGCATTATGTCACTCTGGTGGGGCGCTTGCCCAGGGCGTGTGCTGAGCAGGGAAAGCTGAGACTTAGGAAAGAAGGTCAGAAAGGATGGTGAATGGTCAAGTGCAACTCGAAGGGAAAGAGCAAGGGAAAAGAAGGGAGCGCTGCATGCTTGCGCCGAGGGCAAGGAGCGACAGGTGCAGCTAAAGACGTCTTTTCAATTCGTGTCTCGATCCAATGAACGGAACCAGACATGTTTGACTTTGTGCTCCAGCACCCAGCCGGCAGCCAGAAGCTTTCGCGGACCTTTCTAGCGCCGATTGGCGACGGTCCAATGCAATCTCGAGCCAGCCTCTTATTGGCCACCCCATTATTGGAGCTACCGCCAAAATCGTCCGGCTACGCTGATCATCAGCTTTCCACGCGCTGACTCGCAGCTCCTAGCCTCCGGACTATCGCCATTTTGCCTTTGCCCTGTGTGCTGTCTAATATCCTTCTTTCCTCTTTCGTCGCTATTTGCAAAGCGGCACACGTGGTTGTACAGCGTTCCTAGACCTGCATATGTACAGGAGACATCTCCCCCACCCACCGTTTGCCATGTGTGCAGGAAACCGAAACCGTTTTTATCGTACCCGAGCGCTGGTGGCTGCGAACTTCCCAAAAGACGTTGAACCTATGCCGCTTGTTCTGTCCTATCGGGTCCGTCTATCTTGGTTGCCGTCAAGTTTCCAGAATGCGACACACATACGCGTCGTCTAATGGTCTGCGACGTCTCGTCAAGCTGGTCGCTTAGATCCTGGAGGGGCTCTTGACCACGGTGCTCTTGCGGCATTCGCTGCAGATGATGGTCCGTTCGCTGCCCATGGCGCTCCCGTGACAGGCATTGCCGACATTGGTGCTGCTGTGCTTGGCCATGGTGCTCGCGTCGATGGCTGCGGGAAGCTCACATTTGTGAGATTGGACGAGTTCGATGGCCTTGGTTGAGAGCCCATATGAGCAGACGTGGCGGGCATCGGAGCATTAGGATCTTGCTCCCATCGAAAGAGCGAACCGAAAGGGAAGTGCTGGACAACTGGGAATTTGGACAGAACTTCGGCGTTGTACATCTTAATCATCCCCTGCTGATCTGTTAGCAAGATCACATTGATTTCAGCATGCGCAAAGCTTCTGACCTTGTTAATTTTGGCCCATCCGTCCTTGATACCGGATATATCGAAAAGAGTAGGACTATGCTCCCAGAAGGGGCCCTTCTTGACATCGAAGATGAAAGCAATGGCAGAGAAGTACATGTTAGTGTTTCTGTACATTTCGGCCGAGTCACTCTTCGCGGTGCGGTTTGGCGATGGCGAGTCCGAGAGAGAGCCCTCATTAGGAATTCTGGTAGCGTCGGCGTCGATGGGTGCACAGTATTGAGCAGAACCTAGGATGTAGGGTATGAACGAATGGTCGTCAAGTCCCCAGACTCCATGAGAACCGGCAGGCTCAAGAGAATAAGTCAAGATAAGCTTTCGAACAAGATCTAGATAGCTGCATGGTGGTGAGCCTCTTGTCAGTAGGAGGTCATCAAGACAAAAACTCACGGCTGTATGACTGCAGTAACAATGGCTCTCTCTTGAACACCGCCATCGGTGTGGGCGAAGCCAGCTAGCTTCCAGATACAGGCCAAGAATGCCAGGAAGCTCAGCTCGTGGCCGGTACCATAGTCAAGTCTTTCGGAGCTTCCAAAACTACCCAGAAGGTATGTAGCCAATTCGTGATTAAGTGCGCTCAGCTCGGCGTCGTCCCGAGCACGGCCCCACAACTTGTCGGAGAGGGCGTCTTGCAAAAGAGATGGTGTGGCTTCTTGAACAGCCTTGTACCATGTACGGAAGGCAGCATTGCCAAACCTTCGAGGTCCAGACTCCGGAGGCGCTTTTTCCATGAGAGCATCGAGGGAGCGGATAAGATGGTTCAACTTGACCACGTCGGGAGAAAGGACAATGTTCTTTGACTGCAACGGCCATGTATCAACAAGACTTGAGTTGTCTGCACGCTTGATGGGTATCATGGAACGATTCAACTGAAGAATCCAGGTCATGATGTCGGCGTAGGCCGAGCTCCGCAAGAAGAAAGAGAGGTCATCGCCATCGTTGATCCGTTTGGATGGCGTCTCGAAGGGTCGTTGGGCCGAAGGCGCGATAACTTGCAGCAATGGAATGCCGTGTCCGTTGCGCAAATCGTCGGTCATGATGTCGAACAGTCTACTGTAGTTTGTGGTGTTGGACATGGTCGAATGGATGGCGCTTTCCTTTCACAAGAGTCGCGCGCTGCTGGTCCAAGCTCAACATACCAACACCAGCCTTCTCGTCGGATTTATGAGCCATCCGATAACTCTTCCATTGCCATCAACTCAACATGTCATAGCATGGCTTTCCATGAAATCTCAACAAGCAAAATCCCAGATAGCGATCCGGACGAAGACATTTCTCTTCCTGGCGTCGCAGAAGAACCACGAATAACAAAGCTCGGAAGCCGTATTCCAATACCCTCCCAGTCCGATCTGCTCGGTACTTGACGCGCTCTCGATCAACCAACATCTCTGAACTGACTATGAAATATCAGAGAGTGAGGGTCCAGAAGCATCTTCTTGTCTGCCCAAGTTGCAACTTCTGCCCGAATCCATAATCAATGGCGTTATCACGCCTGGTAGTAAGGCTTCTCATGCCCCTGAGGCACCAATGTCTTCTGCTACTGGCAAACTGAAGAAACTGTCTTCGAGCCACATTATAAGGGAACCAGAGACTGCCCCGCGAGGAGACCTGTTCGAGATAGGAGCCTCGCCAGAACGCGGGATCCAACCAAGCTCTAGTGTACATCGAAATGAACCCTTGAAGCGGCCCAGAAAGGCCCGATCCTCCAAACGTAAGCAGAAGCAGATAATGACTGCTTCTCGAACGAACATGTTGGACGCAAACGACCCATCAGACGACGTGGTGGATTCACATTCTACGATGAATCAGCTCAGACATAGTCCCCCACAGTCTTCGGACAAACGACAAAAACACAATCATAACGTAGTTTCTAACGTCCTACATCAGCGTCTTGGCTCGGTACCCAATCCGTCTACTTCTGACCCCCACACACTGCGTGACCAAGAGATCACAGACTCATCTGCACCCATTCAGACAAGCAAGAAGCGAATAACTCCCTCTCCGAAGCAACCACTGGTGCCTGGATTTGATTTTACACGACTTCGGCGCAGCCAGCGTCGGAAGAATGATGGCTCGAGTCCACTGACACAGGATCAGCCCATTGTCCCTGAAGATGACCCACCTCCTGTACTTGGCGAACAGCAACCCATCCTCAAGTCTCGACGTCAAAATCCTCCTCGCCCAAACAAGGTCGTAGAGGTTGTGATCAATAAAACCGCCTTGACCCAGCCCTCACAGGAAAATACACACATTCGCAATCGGAGAACGTCTCCTCCAACTGTTGCCCAGGACTCTAACGTCACAGTGAAGTCGCCAGTTCTGTCAGCAGATATCGTGGAAGACCAATATCACGCGAGTTCGGCTGCCCCAGCAGATTCTGTAGCTTCTCCGATGGCCGTCAACGACGTGCAGCCAACGTCGGTTGAAGAGGGCCAGAGGGCCTCCTCGGAAGAATCTGCTTTCTTCGTATCTCCCACGCCGCCTACGAGGAATACACGATCACAAGCGGAAGTGCTTGCACTTGATGTTCAGAGAGTACAGGAGCTCCACGAAAAGTATGGTCCCAGAGATGAGTCTGAGGACTACATTGCAGAGATCAATGATTTTGAGGATGAGGTCACCAACTTCAAAGACATCTCCGTGCCAGAAGAGCTGAATAAAGCGCTTGAAATGGCACACTGTATTCACGAAGAGGCTGAGGCGATCCGACAGAATTTCGACGACATTCGCATACTGGAAAAATATGGTAGACTGAAGAGAACTATCGTGCAGTGGAAAGCCGCACAGAATTATAACGAAGCAGACCATCTTGTTCGTCTCTCTAACGGCATCGTGGAAGAAGCGAAATCAATCTTCCAGAAGCCAGTATGGGACCAGCGTCAAGGGCTTGATTACATTCATAAACGAGTGTTGCCGACCCTTGTGCGTATGTTGTATATCACATTGTTATACCACCTCTCAGGAGTTCGGACCATGCATAAACTTCCCTATGAATCACTCAAAGGATCGGAAAGCGTGGCCAACTCTATAATTTACATCTTCAGCAAAGCTAGGGCTGCCGGAACACGGTACATTCGTACACGGGGTACTATCTCGATGATCGCTAGGATTAAAGAGGTATCTGAAGTTTTCCATCTACATCTGAGAGACTTCCCACCCGCGAAGTCAAGAGTGGAGCATGCCCAGAGACTTCAAAAACAAATTTCGCAATCAGGGCCAGTTGACCGAGAAGAAGCCGCAGTTCGAGAAGCAGTCGATCTAGACAAGGAAGATGAGTCGAAACTAAGAGAGTGGAGACACCGCTGGAATATGCTCCATGACCAAAGACTAGGTGCGGCGATGGAGGGTCGTGTTTTCTTCAGCCCCGGACAGGACCGCCACCTGCGAAAAATTCCTCTCGATAGTCCTTATGTCCCTCCTCCTTATTGGGATCCTGACATGCATGTCAGCTACTTGGCAGTAGGACTTGAAGCCTTTGCAGGTATGCTCTACTTGTCTTTGTTATCATCTCACATTACTGACCGGCTCAGGTCCAAACGTGTATCGAGACATCTTTCGCAAATATTGTCGGCATGGTGGACCGCTTGAGAGCTTCAACGTGGCAGAGATAATACACAAGGCAGTGTCACTGAAGGGAGCACTTACGAAGGTAATCGAGGAGGACGGCGAGGAGCTGGACCAATGGGTCAAGGATATATTTGATCCGAGAGTTCCTCCTGAAGGTTTGCATCGAAGGGAGGGTCGCTAATAGTAATGGACAATGGATGTTGCTTGTCCCACACATACATGGCTTCTGAATGCTCGTTAAACTTCTGTTCTTCTAGACCTCTACACCTTCCATTGCTCAAGTTTATCGAATTGCCGTTTCTTGGATTGTTCCTTGTCTGCCCCAGGCGCATTGCTGCTGTGGTCACCCTGGCTATAATTTACAGCCAACCACTTCCAGCCAAGAACAGCTTTTACTGTTCAATTTTGCTTGCGGAGAGCACTAGTAGTGGCTCCGATATAGAATTGATGCATCCATTGAAAGATCTCTATCAATAGTAAGGGCTACGTCCTGTGGATCTGTCGTTTCGTGAAAATTCAAGGACCAGTTAAACAGCTCCTTGAGGATCACTTTCTTCAGGTCAGCAACATTGAAACGTGACCGGTAGACCGTCAAAGTACATGATCAGCTTACGATCAAAGTATCGCGCATGCGTTTTATTACCAGAGAGTCAATACTTCTGGCACAGACACTAGTAGTTGAGATATTTGATGGACGATATTATGAAAGCAGATTTATAACAGGTTGGAAGATTCTGCAAGCAAACTACCATCCTTCAACCTCTGTCAACTTGACCCGCAAACCATTCTTAGGTCGAGAAGTGATGCCGCTCTTGACTTCTAGAACATAATTCTTATCTTCAAACTCCGTCTCAAACTTGCCACACCAGGCTGCAAGAAGACAAGCAAACTCGGCATTGGCAAATCCTTGCCCGATACACGATCTTGGCCCATGGAGGAAAGTCATGAAGCTGTAATTGGACTCGGCACCGCCGTTCTTGTTGCTGACGCCATCCGTCAACCAGCGTTCAGGCTTGAAATCCATAGCATCGTCACCCCAGAGATTTTTGCTACAGTTGATTGCCAGTGGAGCGAGGACAACCAGCGTTCCCTTAGGGATGGGATGCCCACCGATAGTCTCATCCCGAGCAGCGACTCTCATGGTTAGAGCCACAGGAGCCCAGAGACGAAGTGTCTCCTTGCAAACTGCTTGAAGATAGTGGCAGTTGTCGATATCAGCAGCCGTGATCTGAGCCTGAGGATCGCGCACCGAAGGCAGTTTCGAATGTACCTCTTCGCGCAAGCGTGTCTGTACCTCGGGATGGCGACACAACATGTAGATAGCCCATTGCATGGATGAACTTGTAGTCTCATGTCCCGCAGCGCTAGTATTGGAGTCAGCATGGCCAACAGAAACAATCAGCACTCGAAAACTTACAGAAAAGTCATCATTTGGCTGACAAGGTTCTCATCGTCAAAGCTTCCGTTCCTCAGAGCGACACTGAGGATGTCGGTCTCATCAGCCGCACCCTTCTCTATGCGAATCTTCTTTGCAGCGATCAAGTCGCGACACGTCTGTTTGATCAGAGCAGACCCCTCTGAGATCTCGTCATTGCGCTTGAGCGGTAGATTCTTGAGAAACCAGCGAGGCAAAAACATGCCGGCGACCTGCATATATCTGGCAGACTTGGGTGGGTGAAAGATGGTCTTGTAAGTCTTGTTCAGTTCATTGTCTGGGTTCTTCAGAGCTTCGAAATCACGCCCCATTCCAGCGACTCCGATGATATCCAACGTAGCTCGGCTGCTCCAGTCACTGACTTCGACGACATTGGCAGAGTTCCCATTCGGGGTAGACGAATCTTGCATTGCAGTAGACATTCTTTCGACCATTTCCTTTGACTTGGACCAGAATACGGGATAGAGGTCTTTGATGTGTCTGTATGAGAAGGCGGGCATGAGATTCTTGCGTTGAGTTCTATGTTCATCGCCCTCTGCGAACAACAACCCGATACCTAGAATCTTGCCAATGATGTCAAGGAAATGTGCTGGCTTGATGAACTCGTAGTTCTTGCTTGAGAGAACCTCAGCAAGAGTCTTCGGATTAGTCAAGAATACCCTCTCCGAATTGAACCAATTAGTATAGCGAATGATGCCGTCATTTGGAATCGTATCTATCCATTCACGCATCGGATGACCTGATGGCTGTGCCATTATCGTGGATGCATGGCCATTCCACCAACTGGCCCCCGAAGGCTCAGGGAGGCCTCTCAAGGGACTGAAGAAATTCGGGTATAAGACCACTCGCCATGTTGCCCACGCGATGAACTCTGTGAAGGCAATGAGGAAGAAAGTCTGAAGACGCGAGCCTGGAGCGTAGGCAGGCGTGTAGTGCGCCAGTAGTATTGACGCTGCTGCCGAACTGACAAGAATCGGAAGCTTCGGCGGCATGTTCGCTCAGGAGATCGATGCCCTAGGATTGGGACAATTATTAAGTTGAAGGATTGGCGTGGAGAGTGTTACAACGTGTATGATGACCAAACGCAAAAAGCTCCATGGCGGCCATGGAGTTGCCACTTGGGGAAGGCGCCAGCGCACTGCCTCGGGATCTCGGCCATGTCTCGGCCGCCTCCAACAATCGGAGTCCCTTCACTGTGCGTTTATGTTTGATGACGAGGTTAGGGCCAGTAATGCAATTGTGTTTAGAGTTATGCCCATCATGGCAAGGCTTCCTGTTCTCGATGATGTGCGGACGATTGATTTCTAAGCATCGAAAATTATGATCGTGTTTGACGGTTTCCCCAATTCTAGAGCTAATGACTGTTGTTGGTTTATATTGTAACGAGGACTCCCGCCAGATCAGACATTCAACTTCGCCATCCATACAGCAGATCCCTAATACATCATGCCTGAAGCTATTTCTCACCACAACATTGTCGAGAACGTCGTTGGAGAATCTCAGCACATCAACCGTGCTGCTCCCGGAGTATGTAAAGTACAACGATATAACTCTAGCCAAAACTGAGCATGTAAACAGGTGCCATACTTCACCCCACTCCAATCTCCTCCCGCAGGTGCAGCATTCGTTCGCGAGGATGGCAAGCCGGTGCCCAAGCTGTTCCAGCCCCTGAAGCTGCGTGGCCTGACCCTTCCTAACCGCATCTTCCTGTCTCCTCTATGTCAATACTCTGCGGCCGATGGCCATTACCAACCATGGCACATGGCCCACATTGGCGGCATTGTCTCGCGTGGCCCAGGAATGACTATAATCGAAGCAACTGCAGTCACTCCTGTAAGTATTTATCAGAATGAGATGAATCCAGAGTTGAGCTCAAGCTAATAACCTTGAAGGAAGGTAGAATCACTCCCGAGGATGTCGGTCTGTGGAAAAACAGCCAGATTGCTCCTTTGAAGGAAGTTGTCGACTTTGCCCACAGCCAAGTAAGTAATCATGTGCTACCGATCCTGCTGCAGATGCTAATACCATCGACCCAGAACCAACTCATTGCTATTCAGCTCGCACACGCAGGCCGCAAGGCGAGCTGTGTGGCTCCCTGGTTGAGCGCAGCTGCTGTTGCACCAAAGGAGCAGAACGGATGGCCAGACAATGTCCTCGCACCTTCTGCTATTCCATGGAATGAGCACCACGCAAACCCCCGCGCTATGACCCTTGAGGATATTGAAAACTTCAAAAAGTCTTATGCCGACGCTGTCCACCGTGCTCTGAAGGCTGGTTTCGATGCCATCGAAGTCCATGCTGCACACGGTTACTTGCTTTGCTCGTTCCTGTCGCCCACTTCCAACCAGCGTACCGACAAGTACGGTGGAAGCTTTGAGAACAGAACCAGACTTCTCATCGAAACTGTCGATCTCGTCAGAGAAATTATCCCCGAGACTATGCCTCTCTTTGTCAGAGTTAGCGGAACCGAGTGGCTCGAGGAGGTCGAAGAGATCAAGGAGAGCTGGACTTCGGAACAGACGGTCGAGCTTGGAAAGATTCTTGCTGAACGCGGCGTTGACTTGATGGATATCAGCTCGGGCGGTAACCACCCCAAGCAGCACCCTCACGCAGCTCCTGGATACCAAGCACCTCTCAGCAAGGCAGTCAAGAAGGCAGTCGGCGACAAGATGGCCGTCAGCGCTGTTGGCAGCATCCATACCGGAAAGTTGGCAAACGAGCTTCTCGAGGAAGGTCTTGACGTTATCATGGTCGGACGTCTGTTCCAGAAGAACCCAGGTGTTGTGTTTGCGTTTGCCGAAGAACTTGGTGTTGAAGTCAACATGCCAAACCAGATCAGATGGGGATGGTCGAAGAGAGGCGCTTCTCAATTGAAGACTCTATTGGATTCCAACCTTTAGGGTGATTCTTAGGATATGTGTCGACACGTAGACTAGATTATAGAAAAAACATAAGTCGACTTAGAATACGCCTTGTCAACCAAAAGAGCCGTTCATGAGCAGCAGGGATGGGGAATGTGTCCATCTTGTTACCTGATATGTACAATCGAGTTGAGAGATGGGAGTGAGAGCAAGGGTGAATCGAATTGATTAATTAGAATATGAAAACTGTTGTTGCACGTTGGATAGGTGATGGCAAAACACAAATGACAACTAAGCAGTCGATCCTGAAAGAAACGAAAGACAGAGAAAGACGCGTAGGAGTGGAAGATGAGGATTAAGGAAGAAGCAGGACAAGGGAAGTATTCGGGTATCTCGGAGGGTATAATGCTTTTTGACAAAGGAGAGTTGATGGCGTTGGTGGACGATCACTTTGATGCAGAGTTTGGGGGATTGAGCTCGACAACAAGTTCGCCGGGATTGAGGCCTTTGACTTCAGACCAGAGTTCTCGCTCGGTAGGTTGGGTGGCAGCGAGCCATGCGTCTTCGTCGACCGTGGTGCTTGCGGGCGACGAGGCGCCACTGGCGGAGGGAGGGAAGTGTTTGTTGAGGAGGTAGGGGTAGTCGCTGGCGAGTTTGGAGTCGTGATGGAGGACGTCGATGAGCTCGCTGGCGACGTGTTAGAGCGTGGCGGGTCAGACGGCGACTAGGGGTACGCACTTGGACGTCTGGGCGCAGATACGCTCCAGTACTTCGCGTTCCCTCCTCAGCTCTTCCGGGTCGGGCTCTGGCAGAGTCGCGCCGGGAGTCACGGTGCCATACTGAGGCTGGGCTGCATCTTCGTACAGCAGTCCTTCGCTCTCTGACGCCTTCGACTCCTGGTCAGCAAGGGGCAGCAGCAGTCATGATCAGAATGTACTCACTTCACGCGCCGCTTGCCGGTCAAGGCCGAGACAGCTCGCGCAGATGCCCATGGTCGTTGGAGGCCGCTGTCATCGAGGAATGCACGCCGGACTGATGCTGGAACGTCGTGCACCATGCATCCACATGCATACTTTTATGCATCCTCCGCCAAGCCCTCAACCAAAACTACGCATTCACACCATTCCATACTCGTCACATACCTCGCCCTCTATATCCGTCCACATACTAGATACGACTTTGTGAAACACTGAGTACATGGAAGCTTACTATGCCTGCACCTGTGTGAGTTCCCTGCCAACATGATCATGGACAGCTAAGTAATCACTACTCGTCTTTACTCGACTCTCGAGCGTAGCAATGTCTCCCCTGTCATCACAAGCTGATCATGTCCTTCTTCTACTCCCGCTCGCATTTCTTGTCCATGACTCGAGTATCAAAAGAGACTGTTTCATATTTCAAGCTTAATATTTCGTGTGGTTGCCCCTGCAGCCTGTTGTCTCCATACCTCGCCAGTGGGGAATGTATATCTGACGTTGCGTACGCGACGTGACGCGCTCACACCATACCTCTCCCGCATGAGTTCTCCAGCTGCAAGGCACACACTTGCCACCTAGATCGGTGGCTATGTGAAATCTACGGCTGAGATTAGTGCCCTTTCTGTGCACCTATATAGCCCACATCTTCGCCCATCATGACCAGAACCATATTACGGTTGACTGCTTCTTCACCCAGAGTACAGATACCATCCTTCGTTTGGTGTACTCAAGATGCGTTCATTCGTTTTCTTCTCAACCTTCGTTTTGAGCTTTGCTCTGTTCCAGCTCGTCGCCGCTCGAACCACCAACCAGCAGAAGCGTGCTGAACAGGACACTAACCCCAATGGCGTAGTCAACTTCATCCGAGATCTCTTTGGTCTGACTGCTCGTCAGGAGCAGGTCTGCGTCGAGGATGATATTTACACAGAGGTTCACAACTACCCTAAAGTTAACGAATTCTGCAACCGATTCTTGGGCAATCCCCCCAATGTGGTCGCTGTCTATACTACCCCCGTCACGTAAGTTCACAGATCCTCGATACTTTGGTGACCTTTCTGACCATTTCAGAACTGTTACAAATACCTACACGACCATCACTGCAACTACGACCAACACCGTCAGAGTCGCTGCCACTGTTTCAGCCGATGCCGTAACCAACGGCAAAGCCAAGCGTAACCTTATGAAGAACAGATTCGACTCTGGCGCAGTCGCTCGTTTTATCAGAGTTGCCGAAGACAATGGCACTGCTACTGCCGACCCTACATTCATCTCTGCTATCTCTAGTGCTTGCAGTTGTCAGGTTCTGACTCCGCTCACCACTACTGCGGCCTACACCGAGGGTGTTTCGGTGAGTTCATTGGAGTATTGCATCGATGACTATTCAACTAACTTTCCTAGACTTTCACTCGAAGTGCTTATGCCAACACGATTCAGACCGTGAACACTACAATCACGAGCGGGACCGTCACAGCAACCATCAATGCTGCTGTCGAAGTCTCATCGGAAGTTGTGGTGCCATCAAGTCCCTCCAAAGTTGGCCAAGTGCCGTCAGCAGACGTGGCATCATCGACCAGCGTTTCTAGCACTGCAGCTTCGCCGACCCCAACGTCTCCTGCCATTGTGTGCCCCGACGACAACAACACCATTGATAGCCAGCTTATTAACGGACAGCTTTTCCAGTACCTTGTGCAGTGCGATACCGATATCACCGATGACAACTTGGCCCAATACCGCTACGAGACCTTCACCGAGTGCGTAGCCGCATGTGGTAGCGCTAACTATGGCTTCAGTTCGGCCGTCTGCCAGGGTGCCGTCTTCTACCCCGGTGCAACCGCAGGTTCAAATTGTTTCTTGAAGAAATCCGCTAACTCAACTGTGGTTGCTGGAGGCATCAACGCGGTCATTCTTCAGAGAATTGAAGTCGCGGTTACTGACTCGACCACCCCCAGCCCAGTATACCTTCCCTCTTCGACTACTTCCAGTGTTGATACTTCCTCGATACTCTCTTCTATCCTTCAGAACAGTACTACCTCTATCCCTATCATCACGCCCGCTGCAGTACACAACGCAAGACTGGCTACGTCTTACTCAACCTATGTTTCTGGAGGAAGTACATACTCATCTGCGCTGATCTATTCGACCTACGCCTCTAGCAACGGCTCCTGGTACGAATCTTACTATACCGCTTACACTGTCGCTTGGGCGGCATCTTCCACTCAAGAGGTGTCTTACGCGACTTCTTCCTCGTCAAACAGCGGCGCTAATGGCGGATCCGCTGGAGGTGCGAACGGTGGATATTCTACTACTGGATCTTCCGGCTCTTCTGGCAATTCGACTGGAATTGGCGGTGCTGCTGGTAGTTCGGGTGCTGGTGGATCTAGCTCCAGTGGTTACACCATTACCACGACTGTCTACAACAACACCGAGACCAACGGAAACCAAGAGATCCGCAACGAAACCATCGTGACCACCTACACCTGGTCAAACGGCACTACGTCGTCTTCATCCACTACCACGATCACAGACACAATCATTGGCTCATCGTCGGGAGGCACTTCTGGAAGCTCCTCTGGCGAGACGGGTGGTACATCTGGATCATCTGGTGGTTCCGCAGGCGGATCGGCCGGTAACTCAACTGGCGCAACCGGAGGCTCCAATGGAGGTGCAAACGGAGGTGCGAATGGAGGAGGCAGTGGAGGAGCAAACGGTGGCGGCAACGGAGGTGTCATCACAAATGGCACAATTATTGTCACCAACTCCACCACAGTGACCAATAACACCATCTCCGTGAACGGAACAGCTGGTGGTGCCAATGGCGGCAGCAATGGCGGATCTGGAGGTGGTGCTGCCGGAAATGTCAGCACCGATGTCATCGTCTCTACGATCTTCTCAACCGAAGTGTCGACCGTCTACATCACCGCTTCAACTCCGTTTACAGCGTCCATTCCAGAGGCTGGCCGTTCAGGCTCTGACTCGCCTCCAACTTCGACCCCCTTCCCAACTCTCACACCCTCGTTCCCTAACAACGGCACACTCTCGACCAGCATTCCTCTGTACAACAGTTCTAGTGGGGCATACCTTCCGCCCTATGCGACTGGCGGCATACCTTTGCCACCAGCAAATGCCACTACTTCAGGAGCGTATCGTTCGGGCACCGCAACTCCCCTGACTACCCCATATGGCTTCTCCAATGCTTCGACTCCTCTTGGACCTACCGGTACCGCACCAAGCTCGTTCTCAGGCTCCATCCCCAGCGGTGATCGTACTGGAAGCTTGGCGCCTCCTACTGGTACCCCAGGTTTGAACACGACCTCGACGGCACCATCTGCTAGCTTCCCTTTCCCTAGCAGCAACTTCACACTGGCTATACCCACTGGTACTGCTCCTTCCGCCAGCTTCCCATTCCCCACCGCAAACTCGTCCTTCCCTCTGCCTACAGGAACCGCACCATCCGCCAGCTTCCCATTCCCAACTGGCAACTCCTCGGTAGTAATTGGACCAACTGGAACTGGCCCCTCATCTGGCTTCCCCTTCCCTACTGCCAACTCTACAATCCCGCTCGGCACCGATGCCCCTCGCTCGGGCACTCTTACACCGTCTGGACCTAGTGCCACATTCCCCTCGGTCACCAACGGTACCTGTAC
The DNA here is from genome assembly GCA_026538705.1 of Aureobasidium sp. GC_Fusr_1. Classification (NCBI taxonomy): domain Eukaryota; kingdom Fungi; phylum Ascomycota; class Dothideomycetes; order Dothideales; family Saccotheciaceae; genus Aureobasidium; species Aureobasidium sp. GC_Fusr_1. The sequence goes on from JALPCE010000216.1 coordinate 29,153, forward strand.
CGACATGCCACCTGTGACTGTGACTTTGTTCTCTACTATCACAGAAGCAGCCACTACTGTGTATGCGACAACCACGTTGCTGGGCTGCTATTCCAACTGCCCTCCTGCAGGCCAAGGCTTCTATGGACCATTTGGCGGCTTCCCTAACCCTACGACCCCTGCCACTACCTCCGCTACCTGATTGGCCCAAAAGATCCGTCACGAATAATGTATGAATTGGTTTGTTTGCGATGGTCAAAGATTCATGAACCTTTGAGTATTCGAGGAAAAGACAAGGAACGAATGAAGTGCAAGATCTGGGTATCTGGTTTTGATGTTTGTCATGTTTCAGCAATGGGAATCAGCAGCGTTAGAAGAACCTAGTAACATGTTATATAGCAGTTTTATCAATCACCTTGCCGTCACAAGACCTACAACATCTTACTAAGTCTCTACCAAATCACATGACACGACACGCTAGGATGTCTAAAAACTCCAACGCGTTTCGCTCTTCCTTTTGTCTCATTTTCTCCCAGTCATCAATCTCTTCGTGTAACATACCGCACTTCCTTTGCAGGAGGCGTAGTGGTTGGAGAGCCAATGTATACCAATCACCCTGATGGACTTGATTGGTCAAAAAGGTACCTGCATATATGCAAGTCCTGCATAGTTTGCACAATTTACACAAGCACATGCGCTGATGCACAATTAACCATGACTTTCGTTAGCTCGCATAGGTATCTAGAAAAGAATACTCAAGACTTGAAAAGGGAAAAACGAACATAAACCGAGAACAGTATCCTGGACAAACGGCCATAGCGCACAGAAAGAAAGGACTTCCCTGAACCAAATCAGAGCTTTGAACGATGTTGTTTCAACGAGGAAGAGACGACATCTGTTTGAAGACACAAAAGGGACACTGCACCACATATTCATCCCATCAGCGTGCTTTTCCAATCGCCTGAGTCTTTCGCTGCTTCTCAATCTGCAACTGGTAGATCTCCTGGTCGAGGTCTTTGATGATCTCATAAGATCTTTCAATAGACGCCTTCAGCTTGCTGCCCTCGGATTGCCATCGCTGGATCTTTGCGATTTCGGCAGCACGACGGCGAAGTTTGGTATCAATCTTCTGGCAGATCTTGCACTTGTCGTTGCTTCTGGCTACTGCATAGACAAGCTTCATGCCGCAGGTCTCTCCGGTGCGGTATTCGCGGTTGCAGTGCTGGCGGAAGCGGTCCCACTTCCAGTCGCCGCAGGTCCACATTACTTGGTCGAAGAAACACATATCTGGAAGAGGGGCTCTGATGCTCGTCAGCATGCAAATCTCTGGATATCCTGGGCGATCAATACGGACCGGTTCTTTGTGGTATCGTAAGAGAGCACGTGGATGTCGATGAGACTCGGATCGATGACGAGTTGGGGATGAGTGTTAAGAGATGGTTTGGGCCACTGACGGTTGGTCTTGAGGCCTTGAATGAGGTAGGAGGCGGAAGGGAAGAAGGTAAAAAATTGGGTGCTTGGATGGTTGAAAGGTGTTGAGGCGAGTCAATGCTTGATGGTCATGTCTTCTGGAGGACCTTGGACCAGCTATTTATGTCTTTCTCAGTGGCAGGGACTTCGACTCGATCCATCCGACAACTGCTTTGCTGTCAAGTACATCTGCAATAGCTCTCACCATTCTGCAAGACCACCTCCGGTATCCCGCCTTGAACCACTCAATGAGCTCTGCAGACATGCATCAGGATGCCATTGGAGCTAGTCGATCTTCGAGGATGGGTCAGGATGCCACCCCGACCCTCCATCGCTTGCAAGGACATGAGCAGAGATATCACGCCTCCGTACGATCAACAGCGGTGTGGCTTTTGGCTTTACTTTGCTCGCCTATTCCTTCTCGCCGATGCTCGATTGATCAGACTCGAACTTGCCGTCATGCTTTGGGGCGCCCTCGATGTGTTGTCGTGGTAAGGGTCGGGCAGTGTGTCTATGGTTTGAAGCTTCAGGAGAGCATACCAGACTCCTCTGATATCACGTGCGCTGGCCTTCTTCCTCGAGCTCCTCTCGCAGTTTGTTTGTTTGTTTGCCTTAGCAAGGACCTCTGTCCATTGGACACTTATTTTTCTTCCACCTCGGACTATGCTGGCAACCGTCAGCCAGAGGACCCATCTGCTCTGGCGGTTAGTTCCGCATGCGTCGGCTTTTCTTGCTTGTTGGTCTGCCTCAATCTCGAGAGAGAGAGGGGGCGCAAGATACACATGCTGGTTCGGTACCAGGAGTGCAGTTCATTGAGCTGATTAGCAGGAGCGGTAGCGGTCGGGACATCGGATGGCTCGATATGAAGGCTTGCCATAGGCTCCATTGCTGAGGAATGGCTAAGGAATGGCCGAGGGAGTTGTGGGCTTGCATGCAGCATTCAATGACTTGGCGAGAGCATACGCGGGTGGGAAGCATCGTTGTCCAGTCAGCTTATCGTCGAAGACTGCGATCGTGTCTGGACATTACCATATGGGTGGAGCATTGCCCATGCACAAGGTTCGTCCGTCTTTGGTCCATGCCTCATGCGTCTCCTCGCTACTCGGATGATCGTCAAATTGCATTTCAACTCCAGTGCATAGAGCCGGAAGCAACGTAACAGGTCAATCCAACGAAGACGGCAGCGATGGGCTGATGGTGCTTGCCTAGGCCTGAGGAGTACCTTCGTCACCCGTCACCTCAGGCAATCACGGCTGGAGCTGGCCGACGCTAGAACTGAGAGGATGCTCCTTGTCTCCGCCCTTGTGACGTGGCAGTAGCAGTATGGCGGGCTAATGAAAGAACCACCGTCACTGTCATTTTTTTCTGAGTCGGTTAGCAGGCTAAAATGATGATCAGAAAAGCTTCTGATGGATCTAGTGTGATACCATTCACTACCCGGAGGCGCTTGGTGAGGCAATTGACGACAGCCCCTTTGATCAACACGAGCAAAAGTCTGCTTCAGGTTCATGTTCATAAGCGACAGCAATGCATGACTGCAACTGATTATGGATTCTAAATGGCGGATATTATGCACGCCCAGCGAAAGCCCTGGTGTCCGGACTTCCACTCCTGGACAAATCTGACAATTTGACACATACCGCGGCCAGACTTAGCTGGGGATGATCAATCATCACATTTGCTTGCAGCATACCGTCCAAAAGATGGACATGCAATCATCGGCAGAAGAAGCTGAAACACTTGTCGCGCTCTATAAAGTCGAGCGCCAAAAATCCAGTTTCAGAATATTCGAATGCTCTAGATGCTGTTCCAAACAAAACGTCGCGGTGAGGGTCTTTGCTGTGTAAGCAGCTCGTCGTAATAAGAAAAAACAAAGCAGGTACGAGTAAGCACAGTCTGGCGACCAGAAGACAAAGCTCCACCCTACAGTCGACGTCGAAATTTACCTTTCTCAGGCTTTCTGCAAGAGCTCTGATGCCGGACGAATCAAGTCATGTGAGTGTTCGATGCTGCTTGGTGTCTTCATCTCTTGGACCCGCCTTTCTGCATCGTTGGAAGGGCGGGAGACAGCGGATTGGGGCTGGGACGCGACGGCGGCGAACCGCTCACAGCGGACCAAAGTCACGATACTGCCAGCCGGACATGCACAAGTTGATCCGGGCGTAGCCCTATTGGTGCAATGAATGCCAACTCGTAGGACCAATTGTAAATCGAGTAGAGGCCGATCTTGGCGCAGTACCCCAACCTGAGGCGGCAAAGGAAACGCTTGGTACAATGCAGTTCTATGCATAGATACCTACTAAGCCTGCATGGAAGACTGGCATCTCAAGGTTTGACCCTGTGAGTTCGTGGCAGGTACGCGAGAAAAACGCTACCATCCGGCCCAGCCTCTTCATTTTCCGAAGAAGGCGACGATAGCAAGAACGGTCAATGCTGATATAGCGGCATCTGGAGGAGGGGCCATTGGTAGAAAAGTTATGAAAAACAGAAGGAAGTGGGGACAATGTCTTTGCGAGTGATATCTTGGAAGGGAAGAACGAGTGACAATCGGGATGATAGAGAGACGAAGGAAATCTTGCTTACGTGCGTGAGCATACTGTCGTGCACGAATAGCATGTTTCAACATTCGTGGGAGATACATGAGCAGAAGTCGAACCGAGTCTCTGTGCGAGCGCGTAGGTCAGGTATGCATAGAACACTTGATGGAATCAGCAGAAGATGTCACGGGCGGCAAGGGCCGCGCTCGGACCAGCCCCACCTGCTTCACCGCATCGCACGCTACACGCTGCCACTCCGCTTGTTCAAGGATCAAGTTGTACATCAGCATGGCGTCAAATGTCACAGCTAGCACCGTATCTCTCACAAGGACTGTCGCAAGTCTCGAAGCTCTTCCAGACGAACTTCTTCTCCAGATCATGAGCGATCTAGACTACCCGTTCCTGCTGGCTCTTTCTAGAGTGAGAACTCTTGGTCTTTGCTGTGGCTCTTGCTGAAGCACTTTACAACAGGTGTCACACCGACTTCGATCCGTCTCTCTTGACCATGTTCTGTATTTGCACCGTCTGCACATGTCATCCGTGCATTTGTCGTTATTCTTGCCTCAACGTCCTTCATTACGATCCATTCAACCTCCTGCTTCGGCGATATATCTAACTCGTACGCACGTTGCTGCGCGCAATCTCCATTTTCGCCTGCTGTCAGCAACTCTCAATCGATCTCTGTCCCGGCGACCGTCCGTCTCTTCTCTTGTCAACGCGCGTATTTTGCCCAAAGATTGCTGTCGGCGTGATCGTTCGAGTGGGGAGATCATCGTCACGCATTCCGGACTGTACGAACGCAAGCGCAAGCTCGAGCTCGAAAAGTTTAAAGAGGGCATGCGAACCTGGCTCGAGAAGAAGGCTCGGGCGATCAGTAGACGCAAATCGACTGTAGGTGGCGTTGGTATCCTGGTGTGGAGGTTTACCAAGAGAAGCAAAGGACCGGACGACTTACCTACAGAAGCATCCTCTCATGCATGCTCGGACAACTATCATGTCTCGAGCCTGAGGCGTTTCTGGGAAGACATGGGTTCAAAAGGAATCTCTGCTCGAAGCCGTTGATGCTGTGCGACGTTGTTCGAACCTATCCTTCAGGTGACAGGCCTGTTTGCAGAGCACACTCGACACCACGGAAACATTAGACAGAAGATCGTGAACCCATGAGTAGCATATGCCATGCCAATATGATCATTGCGGATGGGAGCATGTCCATCGAGCTGAACAATTTGGTCAGACCTCTCGAGTGACCGTGGAATTACATCGATGCTTTCGGAATGACCAAGTGGCGACCAGTAGCATTGGCGTCCTCTGGAACGACACGATGCCTAGAGGAAAGATGCTGCGGCGTGACGGTGTCTGGCAAGAAGCAGTTCTGGCGAGGTTGAGCTGGTGGGGCATGTACAGGAAAGTGCCCGTTTCAGCCTCTTTATCGATAAAGGACAACTTGACAAAGTGAAGTGTTCCTTTGCAGATGTGTCACGGCGCGATTGTTACAACGCAGCGAGCAGGCGGCAAGAGAGATTCTGTCTACGGATAGATAATGCAACAATGGTCATGGAATTGAGGACGAGTAAAGACACGTTGCCCGTAGAGCAGCCGCAGCATGAAACAGTGTTCATATTGCGGAGAATCGGGAACTTTCTATTACGGACATGCCAAGAGCCAGCTGTCCTAAAGTCCGCAGAGAAGGCCAGCGTTACAACTTCTTTTGCTTTCTATTAAAGGAGCTTCCTTCCGTCACTCCTTCTTGCTCTTGCATACAAAGAAGACCCATCTTTCTTGTCATCACAAGAACATCCCAAGATGGCGAGACGCTCCGGATCCGAGTCACGCTTTGCGTGGTCAACCATCTTCTACCTCCTCCTGGTGCTCCTTGCGCCCATGGTGCTCTTTGGCTCCAATGCCAGCGCCCAGGACAGCGGCGAGAAAGCCATTTCCGGCCCCGTCATCGGTATCGATCTCGGAACCACCTACTCTTGTGTCGGTATCATGAAGGGCGGCAAGGTCGAGATTCTGGTCAACGACCAGGGTAACCGTATCACCCCCTCCTACGTCGCCTGGAACGACGAGGAGAGACTTGTCGGAGACGCAGGTAAGCACACATGCAGCCAATGCTCGCTACACACTCGCTGACAAGCTGCACAGCCAAGAACCAGTTCGCAGCCAACCCCGAGAGAACCGTCTTCGACATCAAGCGTTTGATCGGCCGCAAGTTCAACGACAAGGACGTTCAGCGTGACATGAAGCACTTCCCCTTCAAGGTTGTCAACAAGAACGGCCAACCCAGAGTCCAGGTCGACGTTCAGGAGTAAGTTCGACGCAAAGAACACATGCAACGAGTCGAGACTGACATGCAATGCACAGTGGCCAGAAGACTTTCACCCCCGAGGAGGTCAGCTCCATGATCTTGGGCAAGATGAAGGAAGTCGCCGAGTCGTACCTCGGTGAGAAGGTCACCAACGCTGTTGTTACCGTCCCCGCCTACTTCAACGACGCCCAGCGTGCCGCCACCAAGGACGCTGGTACCATCGCCGGCCTCAACGTTCTCCGTGTCGTCAACGAGCCCACCGCCGCCGCCCTCGCCTACGGTCTGGACAAGACCGACAAGGAACGCCAGATCATCGTCTATGATCTCGGAGGTGGTACTTTCGATGTTTCCATCCTCACTGTCGACGACGGTGTTTTCGAGGTTCAGGCTACTGCCGGTGATACCCATCTCGGTGGTGAGGACTTCGATCAGAGAGTTATCGACTACTTTGTCAAGACCTACAACAAGAAGAACGACGTCGACATCACCAAGAACCTCAAGACCATGGGTAAGCTGAAGCGTGAGGTCGAAAAGGCCAAGCGCACTCTGTCTTCTCAGATGAGCACCCGCATCGAAATCGAGGCCTTCTTCGATGGCGCCGACTTCTCCGAGACTTTGACCCGTGCCAAGTTCGAGGAGCTGAACAACGACCTCTTCAAGAAGACCCTCAAGCCTGTGGAACAAGTCCTCAAGGACGCCAAGCTCAAGAAGAGCGACATCGATGACGTTGTCCTTGTTGGTGGTTCCACTCGTATCCCCAAGGTTCAGGCCATGCTCGAGGAGTTCTTCGGAAAGAAGGCCAGCAAGGGTATCAACCCCGATGAGGCCGTCGCCTACGGTGCCGCCGTTCAGGGTGGTGTTTTGTCTGGTGAGGCCGAGGCTAGCCAGGTTGTCCTTATGGATGTCAACCCTCTTACCCTTGGTATTGAGACCACTGGCGGTGTAATGACCCACCTGATCAAGCGTGGCACTACCATTCCCACCAAGAAGTCCCAGATCTTCTCGACCGCCGCCGACAACCAACCTGTTGTCTTGATCCAAGTCTTTGAGGGTGAGCGTTCCATGACCAAGGACAACAACCAGCTCGGCAAGTTCGAGCTTACCGGTATCCCCGCCGCTCCCCGTGGTGTTCCTCAGATCGAGGTCTCTTTCGAGCTCGACGCCAACGGTATCCTCAAGGTCAGCGCTGGTGACAAGGGCACCGGCAAGAGCGAGAGCATTACCATCACCAACGACAAGGGCCGTCTCAGCGCCGAGGAAATCGAGCGCATGGTTGAAGAGGCTGAGAAGTACGCCGAGGAGGACAAGGCAACCCGCCAGCGCATCGAGTCCCGTAACGGCCTCGAGAACTACGCTTTCTCCCTGAAGAACCAGGTCAACGACGAGGACGGTCTCGGTGGCAAGATTGACGACGATGACAAGGACACTGTACGTTGACGATAACAATTCTCACCGATGGAGCATCACACTAACATATCAAACAGATCCTTGACGCCGTCAAGCAAGCTCAGGACTGGCTCGATGACAACGCCGCCGATGCCACCGCCGAGGACTTCGATGAGCAGAAAGAGAAGCTCAGCAACGTCGCTTACCCCATCACCAGCAAGCTTTACGGCGGTGCTGGCGGTGCCGGAGGTATGCCCGACTACGATGACGAACCCAGCCACGACGAGCTGTAAACGTGAAAAATTAGTTTTTGTATCATGGGATTTGTGAGAGCAGGCATTCAATAGAAACCCAAATGTTCAGTTCAGCTTTTATTTTCAATTCGCTACATGGGCCAGCCTTCCAGTCCACGTTGACCCAGTGCCGCTGGAACTGCTAAAGACGTTATACGTACAGTGATGTCAGATTCGAATCCAGAATCGGAATCCCTCAACCGTCCATACGAGGAGCAATTCTCGAAACATGTTGCAAGGTGTTCGAAACACATCGGGAACATCACAGGTTCACAAAATCCCAAAGAGGGCCAAAAGGTGGAGAGGAGATTGCTACATCGGGTCTGGAGCAGGGTTTCGGCATGTTGAGGGTGTGAAGGAACAGGGGCGCGTGTTTCAGTCTGAGGGAAGCCAAACGCGGAAGGCCTCTGAGCAATAGGAAATGATTGCTCGACGACGGTTCCCTCGTTTCGCAGCGCTTCCAACTCTGCCCCTCTTGTTGGCTCACGGTACAAGTGCGCAGCGCATCGGTCGTCCACTTGCGCAAGCGCCCACTTCACATCGCTCTGTGCAACAGTCAAAGGAGAGAGCCGCCTCTGAGAGGCTCCTCATTCAAGACGTCTTTGTCGCGACGAGCTCTTCGTTGTTCTGTCGACAAAGACTCCCCGCCCTGGAGACAAACGGCCTGGCCGTTGCAGAACCTTGTGCATTCCTTACAATACCTGTCCCAGCCATTCATGGCCTTGCACTCCCTATTCTAGACTGACCACACTCCTTTCTATTCACCCTTTTTTCTTCTCAATACCATACACGCGCAAGACATCTGCTGGCAGATCTCGCGCCCTCTTGCAACACGGACAACGAAACGTAGCTACGACAAGCAACCAACGGCTCAGAACGCCTTTTTAATTCGTCGCAGCTGGGCTGACCATAACCCCCTATTTTTCACATACTGACCCCCGATCCGAAAAATCCACGATGGGATGTTCGGGTGACAGGGAAAAGGGCCACCTGGACGAGTCGCAAAAATGGGACTACGTGGTAAGTGTTGGCATAATGATATCCTGACCACTGTGTTTGATGTGCTTGCTGACATGACAACGTGTAGACCCTCTCCGACTTTCGCGCTTCTGGTGCTCTGACCTATCTTTCTTACGGATGGCTCTGGATGATGGCCCTCGTAGCAGTTGCTGTGTACGGCGCCGACACTTTCACTGCCGTCAATCTCCTTGCATACGACAAATGGTCTTCTCAGATTGAGCCTAGCATCCCTCTGAAGTACTCGAAATGGATCTTTGCCGCTTGTATCATGTTCTCATGGGTTCTCTGCATCTTCGAGTGGGTGCGCGCCATTCGCGTCATTCGCAGAGGCAGTGTTGCCGAGAGCTACATGGACTCGGTTGCCGTCACACTCCAGTCAATGCGACCTAACGGATGGAAACGCTTTCTCGTATTCGCCGAGTTGACCAAGAGTAAGAAGGGAGTCGACTACGTCGCGCTGTTCGTCTACTTCGGCTTCAAAGGTGCCGTACGCATCATATTCGCCGAAGGCCCTCGTCAGGTTGTCAATGCCATCACTCTTTACTCATTCATGCAATCGGATCTTATCCCTATGGGCGACCACGCCGCAACAGCGAACCGCACCTCCTTCGAACAGTTCTGGATCAATGTGGAAACCCTGGCCGAGTCAAATCGCGAACAAGCCGTCGTTCTCTTCACCATGCTGTTCACCCTCGTCATCTGGGTAATCTCGGCCCTCTGTCTGATCATCGCCGTCATCTTTTACCTGGTCTTCTTGTGGCACTACATACCTCAAAGCGATGGCCGATTGAGCAACTACTGTCGAAGGAAGATTGACCACAGACTGGAGAAGGTTGTGGGTCAGAAGGTCAGGCAAGCGCTGGAAGAGCAAGAGAAGAAGCAGGCACAAAGCGAGGCCAAAGCGGCAAAGAAAGCCAACCAACTCCCGAGCAGAGTGCAGGTCAACCGCAAACCGACTCTGCCTCAAGTTGGCGCTCACACGCCCGACCTCGACTCGAAGAGCGACTTTGGTCTTCCAAGACAGGACACCGAAGACCGTCCTGCTCTGCCACCCTTGCGCACTCTCATCGGACCAGCGTTGCATCGCGAACATACCCCGCCCAGCCTCAACGCGATTAGACCTCCTACTCGTACTCACACAGCACCGCCAATGGCAATGCACCGACAACCACCGTCTTCTGACCTTGATTCCAACACTCGTCCGTCTATTCCTTATCGTTCAGATACTGGAACGTCTCTCGCCTCTAATGCCACTTATGCTTCGGATGCTTCGTTACTTGGGAATGCCAATGACATGGGATACAGTGATAGCTTAGACTACTATCCTACACAGCCCAGGCCTACATTCGACAGATCGACATCTTATGCTTCTAGGACGATGCCGCCATCGTTCGACCATCAGTCCGGATATGCAAACCAACCTTACCCCAGTAGAAGCGCAACCGTGGGACCACGACAACCTCAAATATGGGGATATGACGATTTAGACGAGCAGCCAGAATATGAAAGAGACACAACTTCAGAGCCAATGGACCATCCGCCGACCCGATTCATGACTCCTTATTCTCAAACCATGCCCACGCATCAAGAGAGGATGAAATATGACGACGCGGAAAGCACCGTGTTGCTGCAGCAAAGACCGCAACAGAACTTCCAGAGATCATATACTCCTGGAATCAACAATGGATTGAGCTTCGCCTCGCGTCATGCACCTGAGCCTGAGATCCAGAGCTTCGAGGTGCAACCACGGACAGCAGTCATGCCAGAGCCCTTCGAGCGTTCGGCTTCTGCAGCATCTGCAGCATCTGGAGGCTATGTTGCTTTCAATTCCTCATTCACCCTGGCAGCCGCTGCGCCCTCGTTCACTCCGCCAGACCGCAGCATCACGAGTCCTCCGGAGATCGCAAGACCCTCATTGGCAGCCGGACCCCAACGTAGTGCTACGGCTCCTCCGGAAGCCTACGATGGACTTATCGACGAGTATCGTTCCAGACCCCAAAACGATCGCCGTGATATGCCTGGCAGGAGTACAACAGCGGTTCCCAGTCAACGGCATGTACCACCAATGAGGAGTGCTTCCACTGCTCCTTATCAATCGCACGAGATTCCAGGCAGAAGTGCATCTACCGCACCCTACCAAATGTACGAGAGTCCAAGTAGGAGTGCTTCTACTGTTCCTTACCAACTTCCAAGCAGGAGTGCATCCACCGCTCCACTTCAACCGTTGTACGAGACGCCAGCTCGAAGCGCAACAGCGACCCCCAGCCAACGATCTGTAGTCCCTATCAGGAGTGCAACTGCTGTTCCTCGTCAGCCATACGAAGTTCTCGGCAGAAGTGCAACCGCTGCTCCTCAGCACTACCGCACACAGGAATGGCGATAACCTTCAACAGAGAAACGTTTTTCTATGTCTTGTCCTCTTTTCGTCGATACCCACTTCATCATGACTGAACCTTGCTTTCTTCTCGCTTCATGTACCATAACTTATACCATGCATGGAAATGACCACGAACGGTCGTTCTGTTAGCCAGACATACCACAATCAATCCTTTAGACCACATTTGTCTGTTCAAGTAGTCTTAATCCTTTAGACCACACTTGTCTGTTCAAGTAGTCTTAATGTTCCGTGTCCTCTGATCTCTCA
>JALPCE010000217.1:0-40777 GCA_026538705.1 Aureobasidium sp. GC_Fusr_1
TATCTTAATTAAACGAATAAAGAGAACTTAAATAGGAGTTAATAGAAGCTTAAGATACTATTAAAGTAAGAGGTTAATAGTAGTTATGGTATATAAGCTTATAGGTTAAAGACTTTTTAGTGCTAAGAGTAGAGACTATGCCTAATTAGGCCAGTCTTGGCAATTCCATGGAATCCATATGGAATTCTATATAGAATGGATAATCCATGGAACCAAAGGCTATTCCAACTCCAGTTCAATTCTATGTGGAAAGCATGGAAATTCCAAATGGAATTCCATCCACTTTCAGCACTGCACACAAGCAGCGCGAAGTCTCGAAATCTTTCGAAACTCGACGAGACCAGTCGAGCGTACTTGCTCGCAATGCCAAGTATCAAGATGATCGATATCACCGTCGTCATGTCCTCCTAGCCAACCATTCGTGCTGGCGGCCTCCACGGAAGGATGATCATGATTGACGATTGCAGTCTTTGCAAGGATCAACCTCGTGTCTGCAACTTGTGGTAAGGCAATACAGTCCGATGCTAGGGCAACGTGGATTGTGCATGCTCTCATGAGCAGCTGTGTCGCGTTCATGTCGTCAAGAGTCTCCCAAATCCCGAGATTCTGGCACTCAGTCAAGCGGGTAGTGATGATAACGCTGCCGCCGCGGGAGGGTATGTATTGCGAAAAATCGATATCTCCGTCATCGCAATTGTCCAGTATGAGGAGCCAAGATTCCCTAGTAGTTGCCAGCCATTGTAGTACATCCTTGGGTTTTGCATTTGTCAGGGGAGGCGTTTGAGATTTGGCGATATCCGCGAAACCTTGATCAATGCTCAGCTCGTTGTCGGCATCGATCCAAAACATGCCCCAGAATCTGTTGTAGTAAGCATTGAGATGGAACACTGATCGTGGCACATACTCATCTTGTCTCTCGGTTGCGAATTTGATGGCTGTTTCACTCTTTCCTGCTCCGCCGATACCATGAAGAACGAATACCGAGCACCTCGATTCGGAACCAGAAACAAGATGCTTGGCCATACTTTTCAGAAGCACTTCCCGTCCTGTAAAGAGTGGACTGAGCCCACGAGGCACGTTCCAATGTGTATTGCCTAGACGACGTTGTTCATGTGTCAGCGAGTGAGCATCTGTAAACAGCACCGTTGTTTAGCATAACAGGAAGAAAATGAAATATTCTGGCGTATCGAAATGCTATAGGGGCTCAACACAGACCGAAAGATTTTCAATGGCTCCGACATCTCTGATTGAGCCGGGAAATATTCGAGAGTTGAGGACACTGACCGATGGAGGGAAGTTCGGAAACGGCTGTCTGCGGGACTACCGTCAAGACTTCTTTGGCGTATGCAGCAGCTGCTGCAGAAGCATAGGCGTGCCAGTCATCATTTTTGCAACCATCACAGTAATCAAAGATGCCTCGGATAACCAAACAATCGAAAGCATCGAGCCCAGCAGCCTCCATCTCAAAACACAAGATACCGTGTTGCTTCCTGATTCTTTCCGCGAATTCTGCATCTCTGATCAATGCATCGCCCGAAGCGACGGCACCATAATGAACCTTTGGCGAGACTGCGGAAGGTCGATGTAACTCTCTCTCGATATTATTGGAGCTGCGAAGCAGACTCAGACCTCTGGTGCGTGGCTCGACTGCCTGAGCAAGTTCGTTGCCGACAGGTCGTAGTGCCAGCTCTCTGACATCGTCCCTGTCGAGATACGAGATATAGATTCGGCGTTTGAGAAGGTGCTTCTTCTGGACTGTCCCAACAGCAATCCTGAGTGCGCGTGGGGCTTTATTCATAATTCCTCGAGGCACGAACCCCTGGCCTTCAAGGTATTTGCCGTGATCATATTGTACGACACCTGGTCCATTGTCGGATGGTACTCCCACGACGATGTCGCCCAGCTGAATGTTGTTCTCGGAATTGCGCACAGCACCAGCAGTGCCGACCATTAGTCGTACTTTCAAGTTCGGAAGAGTTCTAAGCATGTCTTTAGCGACGGTTGCAGCTGAGGCTTTGCCCGTTTCTGCTGAAGGAAGCTGTGCGATGACAATGTTATGGGCACCTCCTTTGTTGTTGATGTTGATTTGCCCAAAAACATATATATTTTCATCAATCTTGTGGAAATGAGATTGGTTCGTGTACATCGTCCAGCATGAGCTCCGCTAGCACTGCCTCGATTGGAAGAGCACAGATCCACCCGACATGATAGTCGCCGAGCGTTCGGGGCATGATGCTGGAATCTGTCGTGTATTCGTACGCAGGACGTGAGAATATGCGTGAGGCAAGGAGTGGTATGGTGTGGAAAGTTGTAGGAATGAGCGTAAACAGGAATTCCATCTTATCGTCCAGTCCAAGCTAGCCGTGCCTATCAGGCTGACTGGCCGATTGTTACGCGGGCATGGCCACAAGCAGATGCCGGCGCCCATTTGGAGATGTGCCGTCCCAATCATGCAATATCTGGTCCATCTGCGAATCAGGTGTGAGATGTGCCGTGCAGCTGAGGAGTCAAAGGAAAGTATTGTACCTATACCAGGAGAGTGCCGAGCTGAGGAAACAGCATCGGAACGGACTTCCCCGACGGCCGATCGGGCAGCTGTTGCCAATCACGAAATGCACTTCTCTCAACGATCAGTGAAAGCATCACAGGTGGCTTTGACGTGCACGAAATGTCGACAGTGATGATGGCTACATCCTCTATTGCAATCTTACACCCGCCTGCCTGTTCTTCTTGGCCGTAGCGCCCACAGCCTCATTTGTGCCCGTGAAGCCCAGCAACGACTTTCTCTGCCTATCATCCTCTTCCTGCTTCTTCTTCATGCGCTTCTCAGTCTTCTGCTTGCCACTGCCTTTACCGTGGAATCTATGACTGAGGTGCTTGAACGCTTCCTTCTGATTCATCTCACGACCATCCTCGTCATTGTAGCGAAGCTGGACATTGGGCTTGTATGAGCGCTTGAAGTGCTCGGCTTGTAGTTGTGCGAGGTAGGCGTCTCTTTGCTCATTTTGCTGGCGTTGGTAGTTTTCACGCTCACGGTGAGACATGCGATCCCAGCGGCCAGATTTGCGGTCGTTCTCGCGCTCTTCTTTAGTTTTGCGATCGTATTCGTCGACGAGAGCTTGGTTCTCGGCAAGGAACTGTTGTTGGGCGCGGACTGCTGCGTTGGCCTTGTCGGCTTCGCTGTCTTGGACGAGACCGCGTTTGCGAAGCATGTTGAGAATGCCTCCTGCTCCGGATGTCGCATCTTCTTCGTCCTCGAAACCTGTTGATGTCATTGCTGGTGGAGCAACTGATTCTCGTTCTTCGGCTTCGCGGCGGGCACGAGCGTCTTCCTCGTCTTCGACTGCAGCATATGATTCTTGCATAGTTTCGTCCTCGTCCTTGACGTCTCCAACGGCAGGTATTGAAGTGGCTCTCGTACGCTCGTCTGCTGAATCTGGTGATTGTGGGCGTCTCAGGTTGGAGACAAACTCGGTCGTCTCGTCAATGACAAGACCGGGTTTCTCGTCATCCTCGGCAGTATTCATGGGTGTTGCGGATTCTTCTTCACGAATGCGGCGAGCCAGCTCAGCAGCATCGGTCTTCTTACGCTTCTTCAATGCTTGACGGCGTTGCTCTGCCAGCTTGGCTTGTAGATCGTCATCGTCAAAGGTCTCAAAGGTACGTTTTTTAGCGACACTATTTGATGTTGATTGACCATCAATGTTCATCTGGTCTCCTGAAGGTTGTGTAGGCAGAAGGAAGATGTCGTCTTCGTCAGCAGCCTTTGTGCGACTAGTCTTTGCCTTCTTCGGCTTTTTGGGCTTGCGAATTTTGGCGGTAGATGGGTCTTGATAGTCTGAAATGGGAGTGTCATCCTTGAGCTCGTCCAGACTAATCTTGATGCCCTTGACGCCGATACGCTCTGCTTCCGCGGCTTCCCTTCGAGCCGCAACAGCTGCTTGGTCGATTGCGCCAGATGTATTCAAGGTAAAATTCTTCTTCTTCTTGCCCTCAATCTCTTCGTCGTAATGCGCCAGGATAGAACGGTTGCCATCATCCATGTCGTTGGGGTTGTAGACTGGCTTGTTCTTCTTGCGCTCCAGCTTTTCCTGTAGTTGTTCCTTTGCGCGCAGGTCCAGGTTTTCAAGCTCATCATCCTCGCTCTCGTCGCCAATAGCGGCGTCTTTAAGAGTCAAGATCTGCTCGCCTTCAGCATCGAATTGATCCAACTCGTGCGCAACCTTGACACCAGCCAAGTCCTTGGCAGAGTACTCTGCTTGTGCCTGGCGCTCGAGTTCAGCCCGCTCTTCCTCGTACTTTCTTGCCTGTTCAATCTTCTTCTGACGCTTCTTCTGTTGCAACAACCATGTCTTTGTGTCCATGTCTGCCTCTTCTGCATCACCCAAGCCTTGTCCTTCCAGCTTTGCGTTCCGTAGCTCAATGTCGCGAGCTCTTTTGATGGCTTCCTTGCGAGCCAGACGCTCTTGTCTTGCCTTCTCTTCATCCTGCAGCCTCTTCCAGTTGTCACCAGCGGCTGCCTGACGTTTCTCGAGTGTGCTCATGTCGTCAGGGTCTGACTCTTCTCCGTCATCTTTTGATTTGAATTGGAGGCCGTCTTCGCCGGGGACGGGCAAAGGCGCAAGGCCCATGGCGACTCTGATCTTGTTGGCATCTTGGATTGCGACAGCGTCCATGGTGGCGGCGTGTGAGGATTTAAGAGCTGTCGCGAAGGGTGTGGAGGATGGGCGGCAGTGGGGTGGGAAGTGTCGACTTCAGCTAGAGTGAGTGACAGCAGAACAATAGGCAGGCGAGTGACGAGAGCTGCCTCGAGCAAGTCGAATGAATGTTCAGGAAAGCGCGTCGGGCTTTGGACCTCGATAAAGCCGGCGGCGTGTCCCGGCTTGGCTCGTGCATCGAAAAGTTCTATATGAAGGTCGCAAAGTTTCTCTCCTTCTCTTCTCTTCTCACAACAAAACCTGTGTTCAGCGATCCTGGCGTCTCCTTCGGGGGACTGTTCGGTCGATTGCTGTCCAGCTCGACTTTTATGGAGCCATCAGAATATTGTGATGTCAATTTTCCGGTCGACAAGTTTGAGAACAATGTGGCCCTGGGACAGCGCCTGAGCTCGCTACGGCTGAGCTCGGCGTGTAACCTTGGTCAAGAGCGTCATATTCCTGATCCCTTCGCTGAGGCCGTCGGCTTGTGAAGTTGGGGAAAAACCATGACTTGCTTACATCTCGTGAAGAAGTGCTTGAAATTTTGTGTATGCTATGAAGTGAAGCGCCAAACATGCATGTAAACACAAGTTGCAAGGGACAACAAACTAGTCCGTCCATCTGCTGCTCGTGTCGCGTGCTGCTTCCACTCTTCCCACTGTGAAGCGATGGGCTTGATAGTTAGAGGCATATCCGTATGTCGTTCTTCTGACAATCACATGCAAATGCTTGTCATGGCAATTGATCTGCACGATAGTCTGTGAGGCAGGAACGACTCTTGATCTGGCCGTTCTGGCGCGACTTCCGTACGCCAGACGATTCGTCTCATGACGTTTGTCGTTGCTCCTTCCGCCAATGTAAACTTCCACATAGCTGTCAATACCAACCGCGTCGTCTCTTCTCACTCTCCAACCATGCGCATATTCTTCCCTTGTCATCGTCGCACCAAGTGAAGGAGCTTCTTCGGAGCCATTCATCACCCGCCGTCGTCCCAACTGTGTCACGCACGAAAAAGACTTTGGTCACCCCGCACGTCTGCCCTGAAGAATCGCATCCGCTTCTCACGCCATTCTTCTTTCCACCCATCGCATCCTACCCACAGCCATGGTGAACTTTCCAGGTCGCGCGTCTGATGAGCAGACCAAGAAATTAAGGGAACATCGGCAATGGCTCCACGACAACATCCGCAACGACTGGTCACACCCCGACGCTCCTCACCTTCTACCTTCTCACTACCACTCGACCCAAGTTGCTCCTGGCGCCTCGTCAACAATCACTATGCCTGAGCTCACCCAAGATGTAAGAGTCCTCGTCAACGACCACATCAAACAGCTTCCTATTCCCGACACCATGAGGCCGGTAGCTGCCTTAGCATCCAACTCCTTGCAATGGCACGAACGCTACTACAGCGATGGCGAAGACTCGGCTTCAGACGACGACCGCGACAATGCGACCCCTGCCTTCGACACACCCGACTCGGTTGGTGCCAACATAGCAGCCCGCAAAGAACGAAGGCGTAGACGCCGCCAGCAGAGATTTGAGAATGAGATGCAAGAGAATATCGGCCTGGCCCACTGGAGTGCCCAGAGGAATTTGTGGACTGGTGCGAGACCGAAGAACGAGGTGCAGCCGACGCAGCCTTCGCCCGCGCAGCCTCATTCTGCTCAGACTCCCTCGCCAGCTTCAACTCTTGTTGAACCAATAGTTCCAGATGCGGATCAAATGGTCCCCGGAGCACAGGCACTCTTTCTTAGCCCCATGCGCGACCAAATCACCGAAAACTCATACTCGGACATTTACACAAAGATCATCTTGCAAAGTCGCACTCCTTCCATCCCCATTAGCCTGAAGGATGTTACTCGCTCCTTGGTACACGGCTGGAAAGAAGAGGGCCAATGGCCACCAAAGCCCACACCAGCAGAGCCCAGCCTGGTCAAGAAGAACGGTCATCCCCACATCAAGGGTGTGCTGAACAAGCTTGGCAGACCGTTTGGACTCAAGGGACAAGGACTTCCTGTTGAGAAGGGCTCAGCACAGGGTCAAGTTTAGGATGACTGCTCTGATGCAGATGTCTCGGACTCCTACGCTACACACAAAGCTCGCGAGGATAAGCGTACCAGCCCGAGCACACTTCGCTTCTGGAAAAGACGAGCTGCCAATCAAGGAGCTACTGACGACCAAGACTTCGGTCCACATGCCAATCGCACGGCTGCCATCGCTTTCGAAGCGGAAGTAGACAAACAAAAGGTAGCCGACGTGCATGTCATCAAACCCGAACTCGAGGCCTGGCTTAATTACAACTCCTTGGTGGCTCAAGAGCGTGCATATCGACGTGCCAACGAGAGCTTCCTGGACCACACTCAGAGGCTGGGCCATCTGCTTCTACCACACAAGAAGGAGACCGCGGAACAGTTTCAAGTCATACTCAATGTTCGCCGTCGGCTACCAGACAAGACCTGGCACGAGTTTCGGGCTAGATTGGAAGCTCATCACGCTAGAGTAAGCACTGATCATGATCCTCCAGCCGAAAAAGCCGACAAGTGGGAAACGGTCAAGTGGAAAGCTCATGAAGTCTCGAAAGCCTTGCACATTACCCCTGGCAGGCTCCGTGAGGAGTTTCGTGATGGAGATGAATACGATTGGTATTACTCCGAGCCAAGGGATCTCTTGTGGCACTTCGAGAGCATCGACGAGAGGAAGAGGAAACTTGCGTATAGAAAGTCGTTGTGGAATGGAATTTATATTGGGGGTCCAGATTGAGATTTATCTGGACAACCTTCGCTTTGTATGAAGGCTATCGTTTGATGACAGCACAGAAGATGGAGCATGCTTCCTTTGCTTTCAGCGCTCGAGCAAGCGAGAGCAAAACTCTCATTCTTTCAGCCAACCAAGTTAACAATACCATCACTAATATTCTTCATTTATCTACAAACAAGCCTGCTCAGTTATGCGCCCAATCTCGTCAAGACTCAATCTTTGTTTACCCTGTTGAGCAATTCTTGTAATGCACATCCAATCCTTGAATGCTCTGTCTCGCTGTACTCGAGGACTCGAGATGATACCTGTGAGTCAACTCTAGCAACAGGTTGGAAGACTCATTGCGGTGTGGAGATTGCATTGGGCAGACATTGTCTCTACTTTTCGAATACGAGTCTTGAGGTCAGGGATGTTGGAAGGTTGGAGGAGAGTTGCATTGGAATACTTGATAGAAATCCTGGATGTCTCTAGAGGAGGTGTCGGTGCTTTGTGAAGTCCAATATATCAGGAGCAGAAGCAGCAATAGATGATGCGAATGAAGAACCAAAGGCACAGCTTGGTCGTGTTTTGCCTCGTTTCTGCGCTAGGAATGTTACCTGCTAGTATGCCTAGATTTATGCATCTTGCATCAAATGTGCAGAGCACAATTTCCCAAACGCGTCAATATATCTGGGGAAACCATCACCACTTCTGCCTGGACATGGAAGCTTACCACTTGCATCAAACCACAACAACCGAAAGTTGAACAGAAAAGACACATGGCGGATGCAAGCGCAGAGGAAAAAGTCGATGTAAGTACTTCATTCTCTTTGGGTGCAACAAATGGCATTATTTGTCCGTTTTTTGCCCGCTTCTCCGATTTCTGTTCCATCGCGTGCGACTTTCATCACCATCAATTATCCCTTACAACATCCATCACCTTCACTATTTCCAACCTCATTACCTTCCATTTCTGCTCCAAACTTCCCCTCCTCTCTCAATACCACGACCTTACTAACCCCTCCCTCACCCCCACAGCGCCTCAAATCCTCCCTCTGGTACAGCATCGGCAACATCATCGACGCAATCTCTCTCGACCAAGATCTGAACGCCACACCACAATTCATCGGTGCTTTGACCGAGTTGGTGTGGAGTCAGATACTTACCTCTGGTGCTGATTTGGAAGGATTTGCTAGGTGTGTTTTTCATTTTTCCTTCACTTTTTGGCAGAGACAAGAGTCCGGAGGGAGAGGATAAAGGGGCAAGGCTGACAAGATCTCAGACATGCAAATAGAGAAACAGTAGATGTTAAGGATGTGTTGTTGCTTGTGCGTAGGAACGAGCAGTTGAAGGAGGTGTTGGAAGAGGCGTTGAAGGAGATTAAGCAGTGAGGATTCTACGAACATTCATGATATACGGATTATGACTGGCACCACAACCCAAACAACAAGAAAGATGGCTTGAAATCCACGACACTATCTCTCTCCTACATCATTCCCCACTGGCTCGAACTATATTCATTTTACATGATAAAGGTTCGTTCTACAACATTATTGCCTGTCAGGGAACCCGAGGTTGACCTTTGGAAAACAAAAGTCAGCAGATGCGGAGATCACAGAAGCAAAAGCACTTACGCCAAAAGCAGGGTACACAAAACGGTTGGGAGGATGTGTCTTTGAGATTTTATCCAAAGCCTTGACATCACTAGAGTCAAGCTTGATCAATCTCAAATTCTCCTCGATTCTCGACGGCGTGACCGATTTCGGGATCACGGAACTTCCGCGGGCGACTGCAATGACGATAGATTAGCTGGGTTGACCTTGGGGGAATAGGGTCGCAGAGGCAACACTGACTGTGATAACTCAACAAGACGGTTCCAGGACTAGTATCATGTTTCTTGGCCACCTCTTGGATTTCCTTTTCTTGAAACAGTGGCGAGCCAGTGCTTCCCAGAGGACTGTATGCAGTAACCAAGATCCCCTTTTGTTTGCAGTAATCCACGATTTCTTGTTGCGGCAGATATGGGTGGTTTTCGATTTGGTTGGCTGCCGGGGTGATTTTGGCGTGCTTCATTAGTTCTTCGAGGAAGGGCACTGAAAAGTTTGCTACGCCGATTGCTTTTGCTTTTCCAGTCTTGAGGACAGCTTCCATCTCTTTCCAGGTTTGGGTGTAGGACCAGGTGGTGTCGAGGTCGCGGGTGCCGTCGGGGTGTTTGGGGAATTTCGGGTCGTTGCCGTCGGGGTTCATGGGGACGGCTGTGAGGGCAAGTTAGGATTGAGGATTGTGATCTGCAGGTGATTGGACTTACGCCAGTGCATTAGATATAGATCGACTGTTTTGTTTTCGTAATGTCAGTTTTCTGTTTCCAAAGCCTGTTGGGATGGCGGGATGCCTTTCATACCATAATCCAGACCCAGGGATTTTAGACTGAGGTCGAGGTTCTCTTCTACCCTGGAGTGATAGGTGCACCAAAGCTCTGTATCTTCTTGTCAGCTGCCTTATGATTTTCCGGCGGGTTTGGAGGCATTTACTGGTGGTTACAAAGACGTCTTCGCGCTTGATGCCAGACTTGAAGCCTCCAGCCAAACCCTCACCGACTTCATCTTCATTGCCATAGACGTATGCGGCGTCAATGTGTCTATAGCCAACTTTGAGAGCATGTATGACTGCATTCTTGACTTCTCCGGGAGCAGATTGCCATGTTCCGAGTCCTGTTGGTGGTTGTGAGTTGCAACCTTCAAGCTTCTGGTCAACACATCAACAACATACCCAAAGCAGGGATTTTGGCGCCGGTGTTGAGTGTAAACACAGTATCAGACATGGTCTTTGGATGCAAGATGAAATCTGGAGTCCTCTTGAGGATGAAGTTTGCGAGTTGAGGGTTCATATTCGCGAGACGGAAGAATTGTTGGTTCTGTTCTACTCGTTGCTTGTCATCGGCTTTTGCAAGCTTGCATGTTGTCTGTACCCCTCCCCCCACTTTCTTTTTCCCTGTCTATGCCCTGCTTTCTGGGCAGAAGCTCGAGGCAACATTGACCGAGGGCGAAGCAAACGTGGAGGTCGGCAACTGCTGCTCATGCCAAGCTATCCTCGCTGATACCTTTTTCCGACGTCCACGGAACGTGCTCGGTCGCCCTCCCAAAGAGGCAACTTTCCACGCGCGATACGAGAATCTGGAGAGTGGCTTGAGGGGGTTACCCAATCGGAGCCTCTGGATCTGCGTCATGCGGCAAAACAGTTCCGCCGCTGGAAGAT
This sequence comes from Aureobasidium sp. GC_Fusr_1, assembly GCA_026538705.1. NCBI lineage: Eukaryota > Fungi > Ascomycota > Dothideomycetes > Dothideales > Saccotheciaceae > Aureobasidium > Aureobasidium sp. GC_Fusr_1. The sequence goes on from JALPCE010000217.1 coordinate 10,689, forward strand.
TTGGCTTTTGCTCCAGGAGGCAAGATGATCCGTACAGTGGATGCCCCAGCATTCAGCAGCAACCTCGACCATACTTTGTCGTTGTTGATGGAAGGACATGAGAAGCCTGGTATCGAAGCTCTTCTGGCGGATGTATTCCGACTGCTGCACGAAAGAAAGAGGCTCGTCGCATTGTACCTGGATTCATTACTTTGATCGTCGGCGGTTGAGGTTTGACGGTAGGGTGAGGTTGGCAAGGTAGTGGTGGGTAAGTGCAAGGTTGTAGCAGGGAAAGCCGAAGGTAGGGAAACAAGTCCCCGAAACAAAGGTAGATAAAAGAGAGTCTTTGTTCCTTTCCTCATGCTTTGGTTTTTTCTTTATCATCATCTAAACTTCCATCATTGTCTCTCTTATATCTATCTCGACATTCAAACGTCAACAAATACCGAAAGCAAACACTTGTTTTGTCTCTGAGCACAAAGCTTCCAACATACACATCAACATGGCACCCATCGCCCTCGAGCAACCCAATGTTGCCGAAAACTTCAACGACCACAGAGATGGCCTCGCCCTGGAAGCAACCTCCGACAACATCGACGAAGTCAATGTCCTCAAAGCCGCCCTCAAAGTAAAGAACGGCACCGCCACCCAAGAAGAAAAAGACATTTACGAAGCCTCCCAATTCGATGCCGAGAAGAATAAAGACCAGTTCAGAAACTACGAAGATGCATGCGATCGCGTCAAGAACTTTTACAGAGAACAGCATGAGAAGCAAACGGTCGCCTACAACTTGCGCGCCAGAAACCGCTTCCACTCAAAAACGAGAGCGGAAATGACGATTTGGGAAGCCATGGAGAGATTGAACACGTTGATTGACGAGAGCGATCCTGATACCTCATTGTCGCAAATCGAGCACTTGTTGCAATCCGCAGAAGCCATTCGTCGCGATGGGAAACCCCGCTGGTTCCAACTCACAGGCCTCATCCACGACCTGGGCAAACTACTGTTTTTCTTCGACGCAGAGGGCCAGTGGGATGTTGTCGGCGACACCTTTGTCGTGGGCTGCAAATTCGACGACCGCATCATTTACCCGGGCACTTTTGCCAACAACCCAGACTCCAAGGATCCTATCTACAGCACTGAGCATGGCATCTACACTCCTGGCTGTGGACTCGACAATGTAATGATTAGCTGGGGACACGACGAATATCTGTACCACGTTGTCAAGGATCAAAGCACATTACCTGACGAAGCTCTCGCCATGATCCGCTACCACAGCTTCTACCCCTGGCACAAGGAAGGCGCTTACCGCTGGATGATGAACGAAAAGGACGAGAAAATGTTGACTGCCGTCAAGGCCTTCAACCCTTACGATCTTTACTCCAAGTCTGATGGTATTCCCAAAGTTGAGGATCTCAAGGATTACTACATGGAGTTGATTGATGAGTATTTCCCTCAAAAGGTTATTAGATGGTAGAGAGAAGAATCTATCCCATCAATTATGTTTTCACGACACCCTCTGTTTGATTTAGCGGCGACCATGAGGAAGAATTGGTCATAAGGCTTTGACTACGATAGTAGAAGATGGGTTGGCGTTTGCTTGGAATTTTGGTGCTGTCGCTTTACAGTAAATAATGAACTTTTACTACGACTCTTTTTTTTTCTCCTACCTATTCCTCTCTGAGAACTCATTCATAATATAGTCTCATTTGGTCTCTTATGTAGTCATCACCAGAGAAAACTCCCAAAACGTCCTTGGCTATTCCATGTGTTAAGCAACTCTCCATATTCTTCGTATCTCTCCTTGATCGCTTCCTGGACTAGATCTGGCATGTTGCTGTCGGGCACGCTTGAATGTCTGGTTTTGTTTCGCAGGTCTGCATGTCAGGGGGATTTCATGCACCAAGGTGTAACAGACTTGTGACTGAAAGACAGGCTTGTCGGGCGGACAGGTCCTTGCACGGAACCCTTGTTCCGCCCGCAAAGCAGATATTATGGAAACGCTCGATGTGAAATTGAATTTTTGACGGTCATAGAGGATCGTAAGTGTTTGACAACAGGGTCCCAGAAGGTTGAATGAATTTTATGATGAACGCTTGGCACTTGTAAGTGTGAGATGTTCTTTCTACGATTATAGGTATGAACAGTTACAAAACACCCATTTTCTCAAAAAGACACAAGTGTCCCAATGTGCCAAAGAAAGAAATGCTGTCAAGCATCTACAACTTCGCTTTCTCTTCTCTCTGTTGGCTAACAATAACGACCTTGTAATCACCATCAGCCAACTTTTCTTTTCTGCTTCAAAAAAAAATCAATTCTGAATCACAACCTTGAGCACCAAATCACCCTTGTCATCCTTTGTTTTGCCAGCCATTCCAAAAGCCTGCTCTGCATTTTCCAAACCCTTGACGGTGTGGGTGACGAGTTTGGAGAGATCGGGGCAGGTGGGAGAAGAGGCCAGGGAAATGCCTTCGGGGTATGTGTTTGCGTAGCGGAAGACGCCTACGAGATCGACTTCGCGCAGGGCGGCCGAGGAGATGGCGAGGGTTTGGATGGGGACGCCCATGCCGATGAGCATTACGCGGCCGCCGGGTTTGGTGGACTGTTTGGTGAGGAAGGTCAGTAAGGTGGATTAGATCGAGGGCAAAGGGAAAGGGGGTAATACGTACGTAGATGGCTGATTGTACGCAGGTGGGTACACCGGTGCATTCGAAGACGACGTCCACCTCGCCAATGCCATCAACGGCGGCTACTCCATCTGCTGTTTCTCTGGCAATGGCGAGGTTTTCCTCTGTGTCTTTTCCTCGTTTCATGGGTACCACAAAGCCGTGATGCGCAAACCCGTTCTTGACTGCAAAGTCGACTCTTCCAGCATCGATATCTGCAATCACCACCGTCTTTGCTCCTTTGGCCGTCGCAACAGCAGCAGCAAGTAAGCCTACTGCTCCAGCACCCAGCACCAAACAAGTCTGTCCTTCTTGCATAAGACTTCGTCGATAAGCATGTATAGCCACACCCAAAGGCTCTAGCAAAGCGCCCAACTCCATACTCATGCCCTCGGGCAACTTATGGCACCACTTTGCCGGATGGTTAATCTTCTCTTGTAGCGTGCCCTGGAAATGCGGAAAACTCTTTGCCGAAGAGCGAAACTTCATGTCTTTGCAGATGTTGTATCTGCCTTCTGTGCAGCGGTGGCAGTTATCGCAGGGCACGCCAACCTCCAATGCTACCCTGTCGCCGGGCGAGAGATTGGAGACTGAGGAACCGACTGCAGTGACGATGCCCGAAGATTCATGGCCGAGGGTCAAAGGCTCGCGGACGAGGATGTCGCCGTTGCGGTTGTGGTTGTAGTAGTGCAGGTCGCTGCCGCAGAGGCCAGTGCTGTGGATGGCGACTTGAATCTCGTTTGCAGAAGGAGCGGGAAGGTCGCGAGATTCCTGGGCTTGGTTAGCGGCTTGTTCGCGTACATAATCAAGTATTGTGTCTGTGAGATGGCGATAGAAGTGTTGTTGGGGAAAGGAAACTCACAATGCGGAGGTCTTTTGCGCCGTGCAGGACGCTGGCTTGTACTTGTGTCGACGACATTATGTGGATGTGTGATATGACTGAGAAGCAATAAAGGATCAAATGACAAAGCAGACTACAGACGAGAAGAGAGGATGAACAGATGATAACAATGTAGAATCAATCGGCTCATTCGCATCGGCATCTGCTCACCCCCACTCTGCCCACAATTTGGCCCGCATTGTCGGCAATTGAAGAGGGGCAAGGGGGTGACGTTGACCCCCCATACCGTCGGCAATTCATCCAAGATGATATCACCCATATCTTTCTGCTCGTCTGATCTTGTTCTCTCTGTATACCTCAAATCTCTCTCACACACATCATGGCTTCTGTGCAACAGCTGTTTTCCCTCGAAGGCCAGACCGCTCTTGTGACTGGCGGCACTCGCGGTATTTGCATCCTCGCAAGTCCCTCCACTGCCGGTAACTGACAACGACACCAGGCATCGGTCAAGCAATGGCCATTGCCCTCGCTGAAGCCGGCGCAGACATCCTACTCGTCCAGGTAAATCTCCTTCCATCCACCTTTCCCACCTCACTACTAACCACCCTTCTGCAGCGCGACGAATCTAACCAATCCACCCTCCAAGAGATCCGCAATCTCGGCCGCAAAGCACAAATCTACACCGCCGACCTTGCCTCCCGCGACTCTGTCTCCTCGCTCGTCAAAAAAGTAATCTCAGACGGTTACCAAATCCACATCTTGCTCAACTGCGGCGGTATACAACGACGACACCCCGCCCACGAGTTCCCGGACAATGATTGGGACGAAGTGTTGAATGTAAATCTGAACTCGGTGTTTACACTCTGCAGAGATGTTGGCGCTCACATGTTATCCTGCGACCCTGATCAACACGGCAGACGCGGGGCCATCATCAACATTGCCTCTTTACTGTCTTTCCAAGGCGGATTCACCGTTCCCGCTTATGCGGCCAGCAAAGGCGGAGTCGCGCAATTGACAAAGGCATTGAGCAACGAGTGGGCCTCCAAAGGCATCAACGTCAATGGCATTGCGCCCGGCTACATTGCCACGGAAATGAATGATGCGCTGATGAAAGACAAGACGAGGAGTGAGCAGATTATGGCGAGGATACCGGCTGGCAGGTGGGGCAAGCCTGAGGATTTCAAGGGGCCTGTTGTGTTCCTTGCTAGTAGGGCGAGTGGATATGTGAGCGGTGAGATTTTGACTGTTGACGGTAGTTGGATGGCTAGGTAGATGGCTTGCTTTGCAACAATCAATCTTTCGTCCATCTTCTTCGCAAGAACTTGCTTGTTCGCTGTGGGCAGAGAGATATATGCAACAGATGAATGAAACAAAGTGCAGGATGCCTTTCACTTTGCTTCCATCGTACCAAAACCTGGCCTACATGCGTCCATGACTTTTTGAAAACCTTTGGTTTCGCAATCACACGCCGATTACCAAGCACAATGCCCACATCAACCTTCAAATCCCATCTCAGGAACCAACCACCCAAACATTCCGCTCGGCGACTCCCCCGTCATCGGCCGTCAAACACCGCCTCATATCTCGGCAATCAAAAACACCACACATTCTCTTTACCCCCCCGCAAAACTCGGCATCTGCAACATCTTTGGTATCTTGCCGACAGTGTAAAGATACTTTGTCTTCTGTTGTCACAAGCAAAAGTGCTATTATTTCCATATTCTTGGGGTCGGTGGATTGACGCAAAGATACTGTGAGATTAGGGCCACCCCCATGACAACGGGTTTCTTGGATACGATTGCACTCTTTAACCTCGGTATAAAGGTCTTGTTGCTGGTTTAGAGATATGGATATAAATTGGGGATTGTAGAGAATGTCAAAAGGCTAGAAGACATATATGTAAGATACCCACCCGAAGAGTGAAAGAGTCCAACGAAGATCTGTATGATTGCGTATTGATGAAAACACTGTAATTTTTGCCAAGAGAAGTACTGAATTCTCGTCGATCTATCGAAATGCAAAGAACAAAGTTTCTAGATATATACAAAATATGATGCTTGATGCAAGCGAGAAAGAAACAACAAATGCAGGTGGTATATAGCGAATGTGTGTGTGAAAATGGTATGCTCGCAAATGCAACAAAAAAACAATGAAGCAAAAAAAAATGCCAGCGAGGGGGAGACTAATCAATCATCCCAAAGCTCAAAAGAAAAATCTCTCCAGGAGATATGCAACGATGAGCAGATGCGAAGAAACCAAAACGCTTAAGAGTACTCCCAAGCAGCGGGAGCGCTGCTGTCAGCGACTCTGAAAGCGAAACCAGTGCAAGCAGCAACGTTCTTGGCAATGGCAGCAGCGTAAATCTCATAGTGACCATCGATGGGGCAAGCAAGGAAGTCCTGGCCCTGGAACTGGATGTGCTGGCCCTCCTGAGCAATGCTGAAGCCAGTGGACATGGCGTCAGGACCAGTGTAGGCAGAGTGAGGGGCAGTGAAGCCGAGGCTACCGTCAACGGCAACGAAAACCTGCTGGCCACCGGGGACAACGGTGTCGAGGCTGAGGGTGTTGTCGCCGCCGACGAATTGGGTGGAGGTGGTGTTGGAGCAGGTGAGGCCCTCGACATCAGAGCAGTAAGTGTCGGTGTCCTTCAAGAGCCAGAACTTGCTCTCGGCGGCGTTGATGGAGGCGTATTGGATCTCGGAGCCGGAGTGGATGGCGGCACCGCCAAATGCACCGGCGGGAGCGGCACGCTTGTCAAAGGGATTCTCGCCGAGGCAGGCGGCGTACTCGGAAGCACACTGGGCCATGTTGGCAGAGAGACCGTCGGGGCCGCGAGTTGTTCTGCAGGTGTTGTAAGATTCCTCACAGGCACTCTTGCAGGCGGCGTCCTCGGCGGAGCATTGGGCCTGGTTGGCGTGGAGGCCGTCAGCACCGATGGTGGTGCGGCAGAGGTTGGTCTTAGCAACGCAGCCAGTGGCAGTGGTGACGGGTGCTGCGAAGGCAGGGAGGGCAAGAGCGAAGGTAGAGAGAACGGCGGCGGTCTTCATGTTGATGGTTGTTGTGTGTGGGTGGGTGGTTGGTAGTAAAGTGTAGTGGAGTGTTTTAGTGATTGGGCTATTTGGATGGAGTGGATGTGTTGTGATGATGGAGATGAATTGGGAGGTTCAGCAAGACTCTTATATATCCTTCGAGGGAGTGTTTGTTCTTCGTGACGACACAGATGTGACCTACCTCTGTCTCTACAGTCACATAGAGATCTACATTAGATACGAAGGTTGTTCTAAAATCAGAACATGAAAGTAGAAAGGCATGAGGCAAGATAGATGATGTGCAAACCGTCGGTTGATGGTCGCAGAGCCGGTTCGGCACCCATCAGAGTCTAAATGATGTCGGCCAAGGAGGCAAGGCCGTTTGAAGGGGTGCGCCTAAGCTTATTGAGCCTTCCGGAGATATGGTCCTGGATATGCGACAATTCCCATTACTTGCGGTAGCTGCCTGTTGTAGTGACCGGGAATGACGAGTCAAGGAACTCAGACATTACGCTCCTTGCTGTACAGTCAAATGTTGTCGAAATTGAGCATCACTGGCGATAATTTCTTCCGTAGCAGGTCAGAAGCCCTCTTCCGAATTATCCAGAGTTTGAGTTTTGCATTGAGCTTGGCAGCTTGTAGATGAAACCCGGGGGTCCATCGCTAAGAATAGCACATTGGCCGCCTCCACCTTTTACGGGCCGGTCTTCTTCCACCTACGTGATGAGGTTTTCTGGCATGACGATCCTTGTAAAATGTGCACTTGTTCTGTAACGTGGCACTGGATCTTGTTGAGATGCTAGAGAGATATGGCCTGATATGGAAGCACAAGTTCGGTGGCGAGCGGGGTCGAAGTCGCATCAGATGAAAGTGTTTCATGGACTGTCGTCGATATTGAGAGTGCAATACAAGGCAAGACAAAGCATAACGCGTGAGTGGTCCTCTCATGACGATCATCCTTGTCCATGCTTCGAGTGATTATAGGGGAGAACAGTGCCAGCGACGGCCTTCACGGATGGTGCATTGCAACGCTGGACGCCGGGATGTGTGAACATCGCCGACAAGTTGAGATTGGTTGCGTGCGTAAAGTGCCAGGATCTCTTGCGGTACCCCTGGTGTGGAGCAGCAATGGTCATCGACCCATCGGTCGCCGTCCACGGTGCTTCAATGCTTCATATCAAAAATACGAGAGGCCGGTGCTAGCCCAGACTAGCACTATGGCCGAATGCGTTCTTTATGGTCGATTAAGCGTCGTGCATGGTTACATCGAGTCGAAGCCAACAAGCAAACAGGCTGGGATCCGACTGGGAGGGGCAATAGCGATACACGCAATGTTTAGCAAGTCTTGAGAACCTCGAATAGTATCAGGCGAAAAGTTCGTAGAGCGCCTCGATCAAGCTGAAGGAATACAAAGCGCAAACTGCAAGCAATCTCTGTTAGGGGATGCTCTCGAACTTGGAAGCGATAGGAGTTCTTGTGGGAATATGCTGTTCAACTAGCTTCATAAGCATGTCGATGAAATCGCTCATGCCAACCAGAGAAGTGTATTGAGTATTGAGTAGACAGGGAAGCTCTTGATTGAGAAAGAGGAGCTGACGGTGAGCGGAGATAGCGACGGAGTTTGACCTGCCAAGGCATTTTCCTGCCTCCCCGGCGCAAGAAATTCTGGGAAGGCGCGACCAAAAAAGTCACCAGCGAAAGCATCAAAGTAATCACACTCTGCACGCTCCCTCCGGAATGACTGTTTAGGAGGAGGAAATATACTACAACACAGACATGGCAACCTCAGCAAACCGCACAGTCCTCGCCGAACGACCGACCACAGCACCAACAAAAGCACGCGGACCCACAGCGCCCATCGACCCAGATGCCACCGAAGTCAAGAGACGCGCCCTCGTCGCACAGAAGCAGTATGGAAGAGGCGACAAGATATCAACCCGTGGTGTGCAAGACCGAAAACTGCGCGGCAATCTGAGAGCGCTAGAGAACAAGTACAAGGATGCCGCCGTCCAGGCAAAAGACGCCGAGATCCTGCTCGAGAACACTTCTGGATTCCTAGAGACCGAAGGCGAGCTCGAAAGGACGTACAAAGTCAGGCAGGATGAAATTCAGAGCGAGGTCGGCATCGAGACGGCAAAGAAAGGCTTCGAGTTGAGGCTGGACGGCATGGGACCTTACAATGTCGACTACACGCGCAACGGTGTGCACATGCTGCTGTCGGGTCGCAAGGGTCACGTCGCTACCATGGACTGGAGAAAGGGCAAGCTGGGCTGCGAGCTGCAACTAGGCGAAACTGTGCGCGATGCAAAGTGGCTGCACAACAACCAATTCTTCGCCGTCGCCCAGAAGAAATACGTCTACGTCTACGACCATCAGGGTGTTGAGATCCAGACGCTGCAAGACCACATCGACGTCACACACATGGAGTTCCTGCCCTTCCATTTCCTCCTCACCACTATTGGAAACGCCGGCTGGCTCAAGTACCAAGATACCTCGACCGGCAAGCTCGTCGCTCAGATCCCTACAAAGCAAGGTGCCCCCACTGCCTTTGGCCAAAATCCTCACAATGCCATCCTACACGTTGGCCACCAGAACGGCACAGTCAGCATGTGGTCTCCCAACGACCAAAAGCCCCTCGTCAAAGTCCTCGCCCACAGAGGCCCTGTGCGCTCGTTAGCTATGGACAGAGAAGGCCGCTACATGGTCTCCACCGGCCAAGACTCCAAAATGTCCGTCTGGGACGTCCGCATGTTCAAAGAGGTCAACAACTACTTCCTTCGCTCTCCCGGCTCCTCGGTAGCCATCTCAGACAAAAATCTCACAGCCGTGGGCTGGGGCACCCAGACCACCATCTGGCGCGACCTTTTCAAAAAGAACGTCGCCGACCAACAAAAAGTCCAATCGCCGTACATGGCCTGGGGCGGCGAAGGCAACCGCATCGAGCGCGTTCGCTGGTGCCCTTACGAAGATATTCTCGGAATCTCGCACAACAAAGGCTTCTCCTCAGTAATCGTCCCTGGTGCTGGAGAAGCCAACCCCGACAGCTTGGAAGTCTTGCTCTACGAGAACCCCAAGCAGAGACAGGAACGCGAGGTCAAGGCCCTCCTCAACAAACTGCAACCCGAGATGATTTCGCTCGATCCGGAATTCATTGGTCAGCTCGATCGTGCATCCCATGCCCAACGCGAACAAGAAAGAGATCTCGACAGAAAACCCGAGGACCCGCTTGCCAAGATCAAGAACAGGGGTAGAGGCAAAAACAGCAGTCTGCGCAAGTACCTCCGCAAGCAAGGCTCCAAGAACATCATCGACGAGCGCAAAGTCCGAATCCAGGAACTCAGGAAAGAGCAGGCCAAGAGGAATAACAAGGCTAGACAGGGTGAGGTCGAGCTGGGACCTGCACTTGCGAGGTTTGCCAGGAAGGCTTGAGTGTGAGATGTATGTAAAGCATTGCTCGGTGTTATACGTTACATATACGGCGCATATCGGTGTTCAGGAGGCTCAGGGAAAAAGTGCAAGATATCATTTGGCGTTTTGTAGATGTGTAAACTGCAGGGGGCGCAGACATGGAATACAACATTATCATCCTGACGACAGGCAGATTGCCGCACACCCATCATCCAATTCACTCAGACATATCGGCACCCAATATGGTGCTATCTTGAATGCCCAACCTCAACAGAAAGGTTGAAGCCACGACTTTTGGCCGTGCTGCCAGGGTCGCTCCACACAGGACAAATCTGGCGAACGGGGCACGTTCTCGACGGCGCTTTTTCATTCATATCTCATGGCCTGCAGAGTATATCACTCTAGTACGTCTTGAGGCCGTGCTTACATTCTCGAAGATGCAGGAGGGTAGCAGCTCCTTTGAATGCTTAGGCTAACCTGAGCCGATGAATTCCGTACCTGTTCTCACTTACGACCCGACCGGATATTGCTATCGCTGCATATCAGGCCATGTTGCAACAAGAGGTTGGGCACCTGCGCGGCCTCGGCCTGGCCCCCAGAATATTGACTAGAAAGGGTATACGCGTGAAGTGGGATTAACCGTTAGTTGTGGCGGCCAGAGCACTATATAATTCTCGGTCCCTCGCCTAAGGTCCAGAGATCAAGTCAGCTTGTTCCCTCCCGAGACACTGAAGCAGTGACTTTGCTAAGTCCAGAGCACAACATATTGCTTTCGCCTCTGTTCACACTGCTTTGTCTCGCTTCTTGTTGATTGAACACTCGTAATAACTTGTTGAGTGGTAACAAGTTTTTTGGAGTTATCTTGGAGCTCATGATTGCAGCATTGTGCCTCTTCCTCATCCTCAAGCAGCGACTTTCAGGCTCACATCCACATGCGTTCTCGAAGCCCTGGTTCCACCTCATTCTCCCATAACTTCATCAACATCAAGTATCGAGAATCTGTCTTTCCCATGGCACATCGAGACCCCGTATCATACGATCTCATCATCGTTGGCGGTGGCAATTCTGGCTGCGTGTTGGCAAACCGCTTGTCGGAGGATCCAAATGTGTCAATCCTCGTCCTAGAGGCTGGCGAAGACCGCAGCAACGACGCACGTGTCTATACACCTGGTCTGGCGGGCAGCGTCTTGAATGACCCCGACTTCGACTGGCAATACATTTCAGAGCCAGAACCTGGATTGAACAATAGATGTAAGCCGCATCCTCGAGGCCGCGTCTTGGGTGGCAGCAGCGCGATCAACTCACTGGCCGTCATCTATCCTTCGGCTTCGGGGATCGATGCTTGGGCAGATTTGGGAAACGATGGCTGGGACTGGAATACTCTGGCGCCATATTTTTTTCAAGTTTCAGACTATTGTGCCGCCGAACGGACAGGTCAGAAGAACGATACACATCATACATGATGACGAAACGATTCGCAAGTCAAATGGACCTATTGAAACCTCGTTTCCTGAGCAAGTGTCGGCTCTTCATGAGCTTTGGCTAGACACTTTCCGTAACTTGGGTCTGGAAGATGTAGGAGATTCATTGGCTGGACACGCCATTGGCGGGCATACGTCGACTTGCCACATCACTGGATCTCGTCATGAGCGCAGCCATGCAGGAGTCGCATATTTGGATCCTGTTCTTCATCGAAAAAACTTGACCATTATCAAAAATGCGGTAGTGCACAGACTCGCCCTTGATAATGATGATAGCACTGGACCAGTAGTCCGTGGTGTCTAGTACTCACAGCATGGTGTTCTCCATAAAATCTTGGCTAAGAGAGAAGTCATACTTGCTGCCGGCGCCTTTAACACACCACAAATTCTCGAGTTGTCTGGTATCGGGGATCCGAGTGTTCTTAAGGAGCACGGTATCGAATTCATCCACGCCAACTCAGCTGTTGGAGAGAACCTGCAAGACCATATACGGGCATGGGTCTCATTCGAAGTCACCGACGACTTTCCTATGCCGGAGAGGATGCCCTTTAACGAGGAACGCAAGCTATACGAAGAACATCGCTCTGGACCTTTGACCCACAACGGCGCTTATATGTTTTCCTACACGCCACTTGCACCATTTCTGGACTCGGAAGAGAACGTGAATCTGAACAAGATACTCGACCAGTATCTGTAAGATGACAAGAGCTGGTCGCTAATTACACGCAAGCGCAACAGCTTCATCCGAAACACCATCGAATCTGTTGATGAAGCAACCGCGGTATCGTGTCTAAGCACAAAGACTTAAGTCGGTTCGTGAAATGGCAGGTTCGTAACTTTGAACTCCATGCTGTCTCATCCCTTCTCCGCCGGAAACGTCCACATCACCTCCACAGATCCTTAGATTAAGCCCAAGATTGACTTTAAGTACTACTCGCACCCCGTAAACTTGGAGATACATGCTCGACACGTCAAGGCGCTGGAACAACTCGCAGAGACAGAACCGCTAGCATCGTACATCAAACCCGGGGGCAGAAGGCTTCCTAATAGATACCCCACGGATACAATCGGCGACATCAAAGAGTTGGTACGAGATCATGCAATGACCAACTACCATCCATGTGGTACATGTTCTCTAGGTGCCGTGGTGAATGACCGTCTCAATGTCAAAGATGTGCGAAACTTGAGGGTCGTGGATGCGAGCATCATTGCCATTATACCAAGAGGAAACATTCTAGCAACAGTATACGCAATTGCCGAACGTGGCGCTGATATCATTAGCGAGAACCTGGGCTTGTATAGACATACGTAGAGGCAGAGTAATAGCTGATGATTGCTTGTGAATGTAGAGCCAGGAAAGCTCTTCCCAAACTCCTGGCGTTATGGCCAAAAGTGGTGGCGAGAGCCCCAAATCTCTACCATGAAGCGTACACTTTCAGCCTGCGCATTCTCTCACCTCACAATGATGTCTTCTCCAACCCCGGACTGGCAGCCTAGTCCATGGGGCTGGGCCATCTTCCGTACCAGCTACTCGCCAGAGTCTGAATTGCTATGACCGCGAGCAGTCAGCATAATCAATGCTTAACTCTCACACCAGACCCGAATCTCGTTGCGGGAATGCGGTCAAGAGGACGATTTTGAGGACACTATGCTACTACTGGATAATGTTGTCGTGAATGATACTGAGCTAGACAATCCTTCTCTTGATCAATTGCGTTTGCGCTTCGCAGTACCCAGGATACGGACGACAAAGACGGAGAGAAAAATCTCCCGTTACAGCGCTTCAGAAGTCTTCTCGTCGTCGATGATGCAGCGGCACCACTCCCCGACGACAAAAATGCTACCGCAAGGGAAAACCTGGGGCCGTGTATCAAGGTCGTGGATGCTCAGCACCGGCATGAAACCAGATTTTCACCAACAACATCTGCAAGATCTGGTCGGGGTGTAGAGCCAGGCAAGCTCTTCCCAGGCTATATGCGAGTATCCATTCTGGAACTGCGCTGTTTCTGGGAAGATAGCTTTTCCTATGGTCTCCTGGAACTTTGTCCAGGAACCTCCAACGATGGCGAGCCTGATTGGTCAAATCGACATATAGCTGAGTACATATCTCTTGCCTTTCGACCTTCCAGCTTGTAAGATCAACACAGTCCGAGAAGTTGGATGGTTTAAGGAGTAGAGTCTCGCCAAGGAGTTGCCATGTGGACCACCCCCACTGCCAAGGCATGCACCCCTCGTGTATAGCATTGGCGTACCTATCCTACGTCCCTCAGACTGCTCAGCCACCGTGTATCACAGGGCGCCATCCAAAATGTGGGGATGATGAGCTATGATATGGGAGTGTGTGTGGAGAGGGCACTGTAGCCATACATCACTTGCAAGGTTCGTATACCTTGGCTTCCTTAGCATCGGACCGTGGTAAGATGCTAGAGGAGAACGGCAGATGACACGGCATGACAGGTCCCCATTCGTAAGACAAGTATAAGTATGATGTGTTCTCCGTCGTCGTGTTGGATATGTGGTCAGGACTTCAAACCATGAAGATGTATACGCACTTTTCTCCAAGCAACAAGCTACTCACTTTCGCACTCCTCTTATCACCCCTCTCCCTAACAGTTCCTTGTTCATCATGTAACGCCACGCCTTCTAACGTCTCGAACTCGACGATCCTTCCATACCTCAACCCTCAACTCTGCATACAAGACCGCCTTGACGACCTCCTCTCTCGCATGACCCTCGAGGAAAAGGCCGGTCAACTTTTCATCAAACAGATCCCCGCCGACATCAACGGCACGATTGACAATACCACCACTGTTCTAGACGGCAACAGAAACCTTACCACCGCACCACTGATAACCGAGAAATTGCTCTCGCGCTTCAATGTCAACAATGCGAGATCAGCAAAGCAAATGGCAGAATGGCATAATGCAATCCAAGAACTTGCCTTGGAGACTCGCCTCAAGCTCCCCGTCACCATTGCCAGTAATCCCAGACATGCGTTTGCCGACACGGTCGAAAGTTCCATCGCAAGTGGCCAGTTCTCAAAGTTCCCGGAGAGTTTGGTGATCGCTGCTTTGAGGGATCCGGTGCTTGCTGAACTCTATGCGACCATTTCCATGGAAGAGTATCTGGCCGTGGGTATCAGGAACGCCCTGCAGCCGCAGATCGACGTGGTGACCGAACCACTTATGGCTAGAAGCGGGCAAACTTTTGGCGAAGATGCGAACTTGACTGCCTCGATGGTGGTCAAAGGTTTCCAAGGCCCAGAATTGAAATTCCACTCTGTGACGACAGTGACAAAGCATTTTCCTGGCGCTGGACCCGCCAGAAATGGCAACGATTCACACTTTGCAACGGGCAAGGACAACACTTATTTCGGCGATTTCCTCGACTATCATTCGATTCCGTTCATAGCGGCTTTTGCAGCAGGAGGACGTCAGATCATGCCTTCATATGCTCGTCCCATTGGCACCAAATATCCAGAAGTCGCTTTCGGGTTCAACAAACCCGTCATCACCGGCTTACTGAGAGAAGAGCTGAGGTTCGACGGTATCGTAGTAAGTGACTGGGGCCTAATCACCGACGCAGCAATCATGGGCGTGGTAGAACCAGCACGCGCCTGGGGAGTCGAAAACACCACCGAGCTCGAACGAGCAAAGATGATCCTCGATACCGGCGTCGATCAATTCGGTGGCGAGATTCGCACAGAACTGCTCATTCAACACGTCAACAAAGGCTAAATCCCAGAACCTCGTCTGGATGTTTCTGTGCGCAAGTTGCTGCAGGAGACGTTCTTACTAGGTCTCTTCGACAACAGATTCGTGGATGGACCCAGAAGCCGTGGATAAAGTGGTTGGAAACGCTTACTTTGCACGTATCGGCAACGAGACACAGAGACGTGCCTACACGCTTCTGACGAATCAGAATGATATCCTGCCTCTACTCCCAAATGACGGCGTCAAATTTCATGCTCAAGGCTTCAATTCTTCCTACCTCGAAGCCCGTGATTTGACAGTCGTCGCCTCACCTTCCGAAGCAGACTTTTGTTTCCTTCGCCTCAGCACACCCTGTGAGGCACGTGGCTCACCTTTCCGCCAACCATACCATGAAGGCCGTCTCGACTTCAACGCTACCGAAAAGGCTGCTCATTCTGCTCTCTTCAACACTTGCCCAACGATCGTGGATATCCTTTTGGATCGCCCTGCAGTAATTCCAGAGATTGCTGAGGAGGCTGCAGCACTATTTGGTCATTACGGGGCTAGTGTTGATGCGTTCTTGGATGTTGTGTTCAACAAGGATGGGTGGAAGCCTGAGGGAAAGTTGCCTTTTGACTTGCCTAGGAGTATGGAGGCTGTGGAGGGGCAGGTTGCCGATGTGCTTTTCGATACAGACGACCCTGTGTTTGAGTTTGGGCATGGACTAGGTTATGATAGATCTGCTTTGTGTGCATAGACGTTGGAAATAGTTCAAAGTTTGAGCACTGACGGTTTCTATATATGCTTGCAACAACTTAGGGAACGGTTTCTGTATGTATTGCACCACTTTTGATCAATTAAAGAGGCAGAGCGGGTTGCTCATGGCCGCCACGAACTTTGCTGTGTGATTCCAAGACCGCACCAAATGCTGCATCAAGAATTTGAAGACCCTCCTCGATCTCCTCAGCAGATACAGTAACAGGTGGTGCTAATCTGAAGACACCGCCCATACCAGGCAGGTTCGCAATATTGCATGAGAGACCGAGAGCCATGGCCTTGTCAGAGACCGCTTGACCAATATCGAGACCTGGCGCCTTGGTCTCGGGATCCGAGATGATCTCGATACCCTGGAAAAGACCACGTCCACGAACATCTCCGATGCACCAGTATTTCTCTTGAAGCTTCTCCAGACCGGCCCGAAGCTGGGCGCCACGTTCTTGGGCGCGGTGGCAGATGTTGTCGCGCACCACAATCTCGAGAACTTTGTCTCCGACTGCTGCTGTGAGAGGGTCGTTGAGGTGAGTGGTGAGCCACAAGAAGCGTGATTCTCGGCATCCTCTCTCAATATCTGCGGTTGTTGTCACGGACGCCAGAGGCAAGCCGCAACCAAGTGTCTTGGACAGTGCGAGGATATCCGGCACGATTTCGTCTCTCTCGAATGCAAACATTTGACCAGTTCGACCAACGCCAGTTTGCGCCTCATCAAGGATAAGAAGCATACCACGCTTCTTGCATTCTTCGGCCATGCGTTTGAGGTATCCCACTGGCGGGTCAAGCATCCCGCCAGTGGAGAGAATTGGTTCCATGATGAAGGCGGCCAATGAACCGACACTCTGTCTGTCAATCATAGCCCAGCCCCACTCCAACTCGGTCTCCCAATCATATGATCCGTCGGCCTTCTTGAACGGCGAACGATAAGGGTATGGTGCAGGGAAAGCCAGCTGACCAGGCATTGCCGGACCGCCGAATTTGCGGCCGGCGGAGTATGTGGCAGATCCAGAGCCTGAAGTAAGTCCGTGATAGCTAGCAGTGAACGCGACAATCTCGAACTTTCCAGTGTAACATTTTGCCATCTTGATGGCAGCTTCTGTGGACTCGGAACCAGTGTTGAGGAAAAATGACTTCTCCAATGGCGCTGGGAGAAGACTAGCCAGGCGTACAGCAAGGTTTACGACTGGCTGTGTGATCATGTTGCTGAGCAGGTGATCGAGCTCACCGACGTATTTTCTGACGACTTCGACAATCTCGGGATGAGAGTGTCCAAGAAGCGAGCTCATCTGACCAGAGGTGAAGTCGGGGATTGATCTGCCGTCTTCATCGTAAAGTCTTGTACCCTGAGCCTTAGCGACGATGATCGGTGAGAATGGGACACCAGTGTGCATGAGATGCCTGTCGGCATTGTCCCAGAAAGTGCTTTCAGCAGTGGGTTCGGTTTTGGAGATCATGTTGAAGTAAGGGGGATCTATTAAATGGAGAGATGGTACTCTGCGAAAGGGGGGAAGCAGTATTTTAAAAAATCAAGCTCTCAAGACTCGACCGATCACATATAGGGAAGTTGCTATCGCCGCGGCGTGCACTACTTCGCCGCGGGAAACTCGGGCGCTCAAAACTCGACACCCTGCATGTCGGGAAATTCAGGCTTGAGCGACAGCTCATGATAAGTGATCTGATGCGGGTCTGAGAATAGAGACAGCAGCGAATATCTCGCACCTACTCTTCGAGGTATATGGAGACGCGTACCCCTCGGCACGGTGAGGTTTCTTGGTTGCTGTTGCAGCAGCTGTCGAAGGGAGGTGGCCTTCCTTTGCGGGGTTCCTGGTGAAGCCCGAGGTGTTCCCGCACAGCAAGCTGTTATCTTCGTCTTATCTCTGAGCACCTGCGAGACACTTTCGAGATCGCCATCGGAGTCGAGATGGAAGTCGCTAAGGCTCCTAGAAAACAAATTGAGATTCTGTGTTGACTCTTTCCTTCCCCGTCGAGTCATCTGCTGTCAAACTGCCATGCAAACCTCGAACCAGGGTCGTCCCTACCGCTCCCACCTCAGACCTGCCTGTGATGCCTGTCGCCGTCGCAAGTCTCGGTGTACGACAACAGAATCATCCGACGCGTGTTTGATGTGTCAAGTTCATGCTTCACAATGCGTCTTTGTTGATAATGATCAGTCGCGTCGTCGAAAGGTGCCTACTCCGCACGGTCGTGCATCAAGCTACACAGAGAGTGGCGGAAGCAATGTCGACCATGATGACACGTCCATATCGATGGCATATTCTGAAGAAACTCACACTCACAGTGCCCTGTCCGATGGACAGAGTCACCACTACGGACCAGCAGTCTTGGTAGATCCAGGTCGTCCGCACGCTTCGGTCATTACAGGCTCGACCGAAGAAGCCAGCATGAGTGCCATGCTCGCCGAGTCGGGACATTCTAACACACACATCATCAGTCCTACGATGGTCGATGACAATGAAGAGCTTGATAGTTACCTATCGAGCAACCCAGCTGTCGGTATACGAAGGATTACTCGTACTTCATCAACGAGTACAAACATGGGCCCACCTTCGAGACGTGTTCTCTTCAACACAGTCCTCAAAAAGCCGCTGGGTATACATGCGAGGCAATCGCTTGCCGCCAGCAAGCTTGAAGTCATTGAGAAGTTACTCGAGCCACATAGCACGGTTTTGATTGATCTGCATGTCACTTACGCTTTGCAACTGACCATGAAAAATGCTAACAAAGACCCAGGTTCTTCGAATACGCAAATGTCTGTTTTCCAATCTTGGACGAGACCTCGTTCCGCAGAACATACTCTGAACACAAAGACCGGCTCTCACCTGCTCTGTTATCCAATCTGTACGCCAACGCGATGACGTATTGGAACAACTCACCACAACTACGTTCATGTCATCCTCCAGATCATCGCTTCATATGGGTGCAAGCCAATGAGGCCCTACACTACGAGCTCTTCCTCTCACCTGGCATCTCAACCGTAATATCTATCATATTGAACGTTCATGGCAGACCAAGTACCTCAATGTTTGGCAACGGTGGAATGGTAGGAACGGCCGTAGCGCTCTCAAACTCTCTGGGTCTCAATCGCGATTGTTCAGCATGGGATATCAGTCCGGGAGAAAAGGCCCTGCGATCTCGTATCTGGTCGATCGTTGTGCTGATGGATCGATGGTGCGTACTGAAACGGATGGTCAATTTAATGTACACTACTGATAGAACCCGCAGGACAAGTCTTGCTTATGGCACTCCGCTGTTGATTCATCGTGCGCAGTACGATGTGCCTGTACCCAGCAAAGAGCAACTCGCCCAGCCTAATGCGTCAATAGCGCAGTATGCTGGATTGCCTATTTTCCTGGCCATGTTGACTTTGACCGATGTATTGTCGCGCTACCTTGAACATGTTTACTGCATATCACGGACCTCTCCCATCGATCGACCATCGACCTCACCCTTTCATCTCGAGACGCTTTTGACCGACTGGGAAGATTCTTTGGAAGACGACATACGTCGACTCGTGATCAGGGGAAACGATGTCGATCGAGTAGGATCAGGCAATCTCAGACTCTCTTATCTTGCGGTTAAACTCTTGCTCCGGCGTATCCTGTGTGACACCACCAGCGCTACGACAGAGAACGAAAGCGCAGTTCAAGCTCGCCTGCAGACTCAGAGAGTGGCGGAAGAGATTGTTTTACTCGTGCAAGAACTGAGCCATTCTCATCTGAGGGGGTTCTGGATGCCATCCAATGGCTTCACACTCACTTCGGCGACGTTGTTCTTGCTACGTAATGCATTGAAAACCACCAACAGGACTCGCAATACTTCACTCAAGCTAGCCAAAGACATGATGTCGAGTCTACAGACTCATCGCATCAACGACTCTTGGGATCTGGCGGATGACTGCTTATCGAACTGTACAGACATGACTGATAGAATTGAGGCTGGAAGGACTTTCGAGTCACCTGGGATGATTGAGTCTCAATACTTTATTGATAACAACTCTCTCATGTTCAACGATCCAGTATTGGGCTTCGCAAGCGCTTTCGACTTCGATCTCGAGAATTTCCAATGGAACGAAACTACATGATGAGAACGTCAAGAGTCGCTAGACAACGCATCTTGAAGATACATGACGGGCGGCGAAAGTCTTCTGCGTACATCCACACAGGACATTCACTGTGAAACTCGATCTGTGTGCTTACTCTGGACGCTCGGATACCCTATCTACCACAAGATCTTGGTCCACTGACTCGAATGTCCAGCCAGCAAATTTTCTTGCCAGCATACCTCGTTGGTGGTCCCAGGCCTCATAAATATCCAACAGTCTCAATGTCTTGATAGTAACATTGCCACGCTCGATTCGAAAACCCCACTCGATGGCCAAAACTGGGCGTACTACTTTGGTCATAAGACAGTCTGGGATGTATGTCAAGAAGCTCCAGCTAGTCCAGTCCAAGTCTATCCTTTCTGCCCTGTAGGGAGCATCGAACAGTCGCGGCTCTGCGCCGAAATAGATCAGAGGATTGTTTAGGTCGGCTGTCATGGGGATCAGGTCTAGCTCCCACTCGGCGGAATTGAACGTCGTCGGAAGCGAGCTCAGTGGGGCTTCTCGGACCACTTGTAGCCATCCGTACATTGAAGCGTAGCCCTGGTCCGTAGGCGAGACAATTTGAGCATTGCAACATGGAAAGTCGACAAAGCTTTCGAGGGGTTGTTCTGGGAAGAGCAAGCTGCTGCCTGTTTTGACTGGATCTTTGTTTGGTCCTACAGTAATTAGCACCGATGTCGAGTGCCGTCGGGGAACCACAAAAGAGCAAGACAAAGACTGGGTTTGCACCGAAGTGGCCGAGCCGGACGTCATCATACCACACTTCAAGATCAAGCGCGTGGTAATGAAACTAGAAAGATGATATTATTCATGAAACAGAACTCGAGAAAAGTAACGCACGAAATCACAGCGACGTGTCGTTGACAAAAGATAGGAACTTTAGGCACCGAGATGCGGGGATACATCTAAGAACGCGTGACCTGATACTTCTAGATAGAGGATCGTCGGACGGAACCAATCCCGCGCATGAAGCCTTAGGTTCACAACAGCCGAAAACAAAAGCTCTGCTTTAGTCGACGCAGTAGATTCTCATTGTACATAAATCTAACGTTCAATAGACGTACTTCAGACAAAAGATGGTTAGCGAAGTCTTCTTGCAGGAGCTAAAGACAGGGACTTACCTTGAAACTTGTATTGTTGAGATCAGTCTCGTCGTTAAGCGCTCGCAGCTGTCCTTCGGCAACACGCTCTGCCGACAATGCATTCTCAGCAGCTCGTCTACGATTCCGGGTCAGGAATAGGAGATACAAGCCCAGAATACTGAGAATCTGGATGTCAAGGCAAGGAGATGAATCGACTAGGTCAGTAACGACTTGATGCAGCAACAGGTTTGCACAATCGACAAGACGGTCACTGACAAACCTTCAGGCATGATGGTGAATCTCTCGCACGTCTCACCAGAAGTGGCAGAACAAGCACCCAAGTGCACAATCACGCCAGTCCTGTTCTCTCACAGTAACGCTCAAGGCGTCTTCAACTCTCCTCGCAACGTGCCAGATTCGGTACCTGGTCTTCTGCATGCCAACAATGGTATAGTGACGGTCACATTCGTGCCAGAGTATCTTGCGGCTAGAAGATGTCAAGCTACCATGGATATGCTTTTAGACCATCTGTTTTACATTGCCAACCGCATCGGGTGGAAGCACGTTGGCCTTGGATCAGACTTTGATGGTAAGCATAATCCAACGACTCTCGTAACAGAGCATCGAGTTATTGATACAAAATTCACAGGCATCGCATCAGTCATCCCTGGTCTGAAGGACTGCTCCTGTTTCCCTGCATTATTGAAGGCAATCCTGGACCGAGGAGCCACCGAACAGAAGCTCGCAATGGTAGCTGGAGAGAACATCCTTCGGGTATGGACAGAGGTCATGCAAATCGCTCAGCGCATGCAAGAGGAAGGAGTAACTCCTGTAGAGGACGTTTGGGAAGGTAGAGAGTTCTGGAGGTATGATGGATTCTATCAGATGCCCGACCCTGACCCTGAGGATAAACTCGGGCTTGATTGGTATGGCGTCAAGCCTCCAGAAGAGGGCTTGTATCATGAGGAGTGAGAAATCATCACTGCAGATGTTTTTTCATAGAATCAGGGCCTGACAGGAGGTGGAAGAGTCCAAATGTGCAATGTGACCCCGCACTCACCCTCCAGCCATCGCGCCAACCTTGTCTTGACCACAAACCGCATCGACGACCTGAATCGCATCAATGAACGGATGCCTTCGAACAGTAATCCAGACGACCATCCTGCAACCAGGACAGTAAGCCACTCGGATTGGAATCCTCCTCGATCTTACTTCGATCGCCCTGGAATTACACATGCAAAGGTCAGGGGAGCTTGATATCTTATCTGGAGTCGTTGACCTAACGACCACCTTTGCGTGTTTTGACGACTATGCCGCAGGGGATCAATCTGTGAGTGGGTCTCGATGACCAAGTTTGACTTTTTGGAGTGAAAGTTGAGGGAAGTTCACACGACCCTATCATAGAGAAGAGATGATGATGACGGTGATAAGGACAGTATGTCAGCGCGAGTGAATTTGTTTCGCAGTCATCGAATGGTGATCGGAGCGAATTCGTTAACCTGATGCTTTGCCTTACTGGGCACGTCATATGGTACCATGCTGTCGTAGTATCGGAGCAACGATCTGCGGGTATCACGCATGTTCAAAAAAAAAAGCGATTGGATGTTGGAACTTTTGCAGGTGAACAAAGGGAACCACTGATCTCGATAGCATGATTTCTATCTGCAGAGGTGGAGAGAAGGGCGGGAGAATCCTGTTCTAGTCGGCAATCACCATCGATATCAACTCCTGATAAGCAGTACAGAATGTGGATCCCCAACAATGGCGTGCTAACTCGTCGGGTTTGTACGATCCATCCATCGTAACACTCAGTCTTAGTTGACGACATCTGAGTCCATCCGCATCATCTCAGTACATATGCTACTGACATCTGCCGGTGTGATTATCAAGACCCTTTGTCTGCTCCGAGTATATAGATCCAAACCAAAGACCCTTCTAGAGTACGAGATGGGAACAAGCTCGGGATCAGCATCATGTTCAACATCATGGAAGGGCTGTCAGTACGACGACTCTTGTAATAAAATCTCCCACAACTGTAGGCAAAAGACGCAGCAAACTAGGTCTGTTCATCAATAAACTCCCATCGCGAATCTCCGAGCGTGATCTCATGCTGCCGAAAATTCGGACCGCAGGAAGAGTCACAGACCTTTATCTCCCCCTGTACCATTCACCCCCGAGTCATACAGCCATGGAAACATTCGAGCCAAACCAAGCTTTTGCTTCTTCTTTTTAGATGCAGCCTTTATGTCTGGAAGCTGTGCGATGAGAAGCTTCGGTTTGTGGCAGATAAGGCGGCCGATCACTTAGGCATAATCGCGGTAATGGTGTCTCCAACAGGGCAGATAGGCGGAGGCTGTCCATTCGCTTGGCTAGCCGCGAATGCGTTTCTAGATCTGATAAGCGCAGGGAAGGATATGTTCGATATCAACGAATAGGAAAGAGCTTACTATAGCAAGCTCTATCGAAGTAGTCTGGTATAAACATTGATGACATTCTGTCGTTGACCTCCACGTTATGAAGGCACATACAGAGAGAATAACATTACACCTCAGATGACCCTATCTCGGTCGTTTATTGCTAGATCTCATCTTGTGATAGATAGCTTCTTTCTATCTTTGTTCAACAAAGTACAATTGAATCTCCTTGAACCACTACTACCAAACCATAAGTATCTGAACCCGATACCGAACCGTGGAAAACAAAGATACCGACTCCCCCGATTAGATCAAGTACCCATTCAAATACATGAACGTGTGGTACTGATGGTTGTTAGCTACAATGCCCTGGCATCTAGTCACCTTGAATCAGTCAGATAGTGTAGACAACAAGGTCTGCAAAGCGTCTCTGGCTTAGCATATCTCGCATAACGCAGCTCGACCTCGTGGTGCAACGACGATCTTCAACATGTTGCCGTCGATAGGGAAAATAGAAACAGAAAATTGACATTCACAGACCTGGCTACCCACTGTCTTTTGTCGCGATGAGACTAGACTATTGTATTGAGCACAATACCCAAGTAGTCGGACTGAGAACCAAGCCTCTTCGGTGTCGTCGAAGTATGTGGCCTTGAAGACTAGGTCGAGGGTGCGACCCTCACTTGTTCTAGAAGCAGCAGAGCGAGAAGCCGGAATGGTGCCTGAGATCGAGGGGCTTGAAGTAGGAAAAGGTGTCTGGGTCCAGAGTCGAAGGACCTGAATAGTCATCCGCATCGGAGCAGCCACAAGAAATGCGATAGAAAAGATCATGTAACACAACACTGTTGCTTGACGAGGAAATTTCCTCTTACATTCAATCAGCTTTTCCAAGCCCATTGCGACAGAAGACGTGGCGAATGCCTCACTGCTGTTCGGCAATTTGCCAATGCCGCCGGCCGAATGTAGCGGTATGGCTCAGTCGGTCTCATAGTTTTCTTGGTCAACATGGCGCTTTTGGCGTTTACGTTTCCGATCCTTGTCAGGGACTGTGGTGGCATGCGACGAGAACACGCAAGCTATCCAATCATCTAAGAGAGTATGTGTTTGCCTTGTAAGATTTGTAGCCCTCATACATTCGAAGATCCCAATTTCTTCGAATGGCAAGAGCTCAAGTCCCACCCCAAGTCGTCCTGGGATCCTTTCCAGCTTCTCGCTATGTCGAGGAAAGTGTGCAACATAAAAGAGAGTGAATAGCTAAATAAGAAAGGTTTGTTCAACCCCACATCTGCCCTTTTTGTCTCTCTCGATCTCGGGTTTTCGAGAAGATTTTCACATCATCACTTTTCCAAACCGATATTTCAAAGGAAATGGGTTTTAGATGGATAGATTAAGTATCACAGACCTTCTATCTTGCACATCTCTGTACTTCAGCTTCTTTAGGACTTTTGAGGCCGGTGTGTGCGCGCGATGGAATTCGTTTTACCGCGGTACTCGGATAGATATATCTGGATTGAAGGAATCATCTCATAGATACATCCCGGGGGAAAAAGATGGATGATGGAAAGTCGTGACTATGGAAAAATTTCGAGGAAAGGGATTTAGCAGGGCACAAAACCCTTTGATACTGTTACCCTTCTGCTAGGAGTTTACATGTAGATTTCAGACCTTGCTAATGTGTGATAATCACAACATAAACATTTGCCGAGGAGATATAAATGTTGAGACTCTGCTTTCAATGCCCCAACTGCATCCTATTCTATGGTCGATCGACCTAGTATAGAAGGGCGAGGCATGGTAGGTGGAGAAAAGTGTACGAGAGAGGCGAGCAGGTCCGTAAACTTCTGATTACCCTGTTACTAGTCTATGCGACATGATCATCCTTCTCTACAAAGAAAAACAAAAGAACGCCGTTTCCTTTCTCTATGCAAACATACATGCCCATCAATCATCAGCACACTCCCTCATACTCCTTCCCACACACTTCAAACACCCACAGCTCGTGCCCTCAGCGCCAGAACACTCCACCATCAATGCTCCAGGCCCTTCTTTGACAGCAGCAGCAATGGCAAAAGCAAGCGTCAATGAGAACCTCACCCACAGCCATGGGGAATGGCGAGAAAGCATCGGTGCATTGACATCCCTTTTACTATGCTGGGTCCTGAGTTGGCGTTCAGTCCTCCTCTTGCGGACTTTGCCTTGTGTCTCAAAGACACACGTAGAAGGTGAGACCCTGCGACCGCGTGTTTGTCGAGACGGACAAGGAGAAAGCTCAATGTCTTCAAAGTCGGCTTCGAGGCCTCGATCTTCTGGAGACTTGTTCTTGTCCCCAGACGAGGATGAAGATGCAGAAGCGCTGCGATAAGGTGCAGACATGAGGATTGCATTCTCGTGTAGACTGCATGCCATCAATCTCCTCGTCGCCATGGGGCCAAGTAGAGCATGCAGCAGCATCCACTGGAAGCGGTTCAGTGTCCTGCTGAGCAAAAAGGCTCGGTGGGCTCTGCCTACACAGCGTTGTGCGATCTTGAGGGGCTGGCGCAATAACTCCTTGACCTTTTCCACAATCCCAGATGATTTGGGAGCAGACGCAGGGACAGCTGAAGATACTTGACGCAAATAGGGCGGGTAGAAGGATAAGCCAGTGGCTTCGGACATGCTGCGTTGGTGTCGGAGACGCAGTGCACCAGACACGCTTCGTTGGATGCCTGTGCTGTGAGAAGTAGAGGTAATGTCTGCTGGTTTGGCGTTTAATGTGGCGAATGGAGTGAGTCCTGAAGAGGCTGTTTGCGCGTCGTCGTCGTGTCTAGCGGCGTGGAGTTCTTCGAGCAAGTTTCTGCCTAGATTGGGTCCGATAGACGGGTATTCTGCCGAGGTAGTGTCCGAATCAGTGACTGTCCTTTGCGGAGTGGGCGTCTTGTCTTCTTGCGGTTCGGTCGATGATTGTGAAGAAGAAGCTGAAGATTCGGTGGCTGAGAATGGGATGAGTGATGACGGGTCCATTTGATCCGTACTAGTCTTTGCTCGGCGACGTCCAGTGATAGGACTGAATTCATGGCAACTAGCCCTCCGTGGCGCAACATGGACGTCCGGGAAAGGAAAAGCACGAGGCGAGTCGTGAGGTTCATAGACTGGCGCCGAGGCGAGAATGGGAGCCAACTGAGCAGCCGACAAGATCAAAGGTTTGGGAAGATGAGAACCGCCATGGAACCTCCGCATTCTACGATTCGGACGAGGGCGGGAGTTTGACGAGTTTGAATCTTGGTTCATGAAAAGGCTGAAGTCGATGCTGTTGCGTGAGGCGTCGCTGACGAAGGACTCTCGCTTAGAGGCATCCCATTCGGCATCGCTGACGGCATTGTCAAAATAGTCCTGGGCGGCACCCTCACTGCGAGGTCTTGGTTCGTCAACTTCGTGCTGTTCGTGCATGCTCGCTTGTTGGTGCAAAGAGCCAGCGGTAGGGAAGCGGTGGAACGACAATCTCTTCTGCCTCGTACTCCTCGACTCCTTGGTGAAGGGAGGTTGAGCAAGCGGCGTCTCGCTCTTCATGGGTGAAGTAACGAGCAGATGTGCAAACGTCTCCAACCTCTTCTCAAACTCGACGTTTGCAGCCTCGGCAATGTCCAAAGCCTTTCTCGTAGCGTCGAGCTGAGCCTGGACTTCTTTGACCTTTTGGCTGTAGTTGTCGCTGTCCGCCTCCAACATGTTGATCCTTGCGCGCAGGTTGTACTCGACGCTGTCATGCTCTTCCATGACCTGCAGAACCCTCTGGTCAAACTCGGCCTCCCAACGTGAGTTTTCATCCTGCAGTCTTCGGATGTCTTGGTTCAGCAGACGTATCTTTTGGCCCTTTTCCTTGGTCGCGGTCGGGGACGTCAACGAGGCTAGCTGGGTTTGGTAGGCGGCGAGTTCGGACTCGAGGTATGCGATGTGCTGGTCGGCTTGGTCCGAGTCTGGGTTGCTCTTGTAGGATTGAGTGCGCTGGTGCTTCTTTCTCGACTTGTTGAGGTTGGGTGCTTCGGGTGGGAGACTGTGTGTAGCTGTCAGCATGACTGATGATAAGAGCTGAGGTAGGCTCGTGTTACCATGCGGGCGACGACTCGAAGCTCCAGGCCTTGTTGTCTCCATTCTCGTCTGCAAAGACGGACAGGACCGAGTCGTGTTTGGTGGCCTTCTTGTCCTTCCGTCGTAGACTGGAGTTGTTGACCTCTTGTAGTATGCTCGACGACCTTCCTCTGAGACTCAGTCCAGATGGTTGGGGCAGGTCTGAAGCGGGTGTATCGTCTTGTGGAGCGGGTGAGGACCAAGCATCGCTAGTCTTGCGCTTGGGGGTTATGTTGCGATTGGGCAGTTGGCGTCCTCGAAAGCCATTCTTGCGGAGCTGCAGTCGTCGGTTTGCTCGCGTTGTTCCAGGGCCAGCGAGGGGAGAAGATCGCTGCTCGGTGTCTTCCATGTCCAGAGGGGGGTATGCCGATGTCATTGTGTTTACATGACCCTGGCACCTTGATGAAGATGATGCGCACAGTGCCTCGTACGCTCAAGGCCGCCTAGTATTGGAAAGCAGTCTTCTGGAGAAGCAGACAAAAACGAGTCGTCCTGTGTGGAGAAAGTGGACAGTGTTGTTACAAAGTGTTTGACTGTTTATGCCCTTCGTCTCGGCCTTCGGCTGTCGTCAGTTCGCAGCTGCCCTTAACTTTAATTTCCCTTGTATCAAACGTGCTTGCTTTGCTGCTTCCTACCTTGCGACTTTGACCCTGCTGATTCTTTCAGGCCGCCCGTTGCAACAAGACAATCTCTTTTCCCTGACATTTGAGAGATGGACATTTGTTCTGTTCTTGTTGTGCATATGAGCATGTTGTTTCGCACTGAGCAACAGCCCTGAGCCCCTCCACACACCGCCCTGCCAAGCCCGCCCTCACCGCCTGACTGAACCTGATATCGAGATATCCCAAACCTCTTGACTCGACTTTTACTCGCCTCTCACGCGACTCTTGTGGAACATGGTCCCTACTCGGTCATGTCAACAAACAATTGCCCATCCGCACATGATCAATACATGCATATGCAGACTTGACCCTGCACAACTGTTGGCAGACACCGTTAGCCATATCAGCAGCCACCCACATCTCAATATGCTTATCGTCCTCTAATCTTCTTGTCCTTGAGCCTCCACCAATATTAGAATCCAGGCTGCCTTGGAACGCTCAAGCGTCAGCTACTACGTATTCACATGTGCTTCCGCAAAATTGGTAAAGGATTTCAGAATCGCATGTGAATGTCAGCTTGTCACGGCCAGAGACTTGTCCATGCGTGTGAACGATCTGAACTGTACTCTTCGACACTGCTAACTGGTTTTCCATGCTCGTGACTCATGACTACCAGAGCATGTTGACGCAGACCGTGCATAAACCCATGGTCGTCTTCATTCACAACAAGAGCAGTAGAAACATGTCTTCCAGAGTCGAAGAATGACTTCGAAGAGCCTCAAGCTGAGACGAAGCAAATGAGCGACATAACCACCAACCTGAACAGCCAATCTAAATCCTCTATGGGGTCTGTGACCGCTGACAGCATCCCTGTATCTCCCAGGGTGTGGTGCAAGCTTACACGTTCAAGTTGCTGCAACCCCCTGCTCGCTGGTCTGGAGACTTTGAGTGTTAATAAGTTTCACGAACCCGCCCACCTCCTTTCCCTGGGGTCGCAAATGCTCCAAGCCATCGTAGATGAACTCAGCGCTGGCTGTCGACAACATCGGGCTTCAGTTGCGGTACAATACTCTCGATGAGCCGCTCGGGTAGCTGACAAGTACACTACTTTGACCGATCCACGGCTGAGTGGTTGACGCAGCACTCCTACATCGTCAGAGGACTTGAGGTTGGTCATGAGCGTAACGATTGACGTGATGCACTCGTATTGCACCGGGAACAAAGCCAGGTTGACAGGTTTCGGGAACTGCGATGCTCGGATCGCGATGTTGCGTCCAGACGGCGTAGGTAGAAGGTCTCAATGAGATCGGACTCACCTAGACTCCAATCGTGACTAGCTCACCTTGTCTCTAAGTGTTTCGCTTCATGAATTCTCGCTGGCATTGGACGTTGGGGGAAAGACAGCCTCTGAGGTTGGCCTGGGTGTCTGTATGGAAGCAGGGACAGACGCGGCTCGTGTTGGACGTGATTCTGATCATCGAAAATGGCGGACACGTCAACACTCAGTTAGTGATATGCATCGCGAGGCTGGGGCCATGGTGGTCAGATTGCTGGATCCCTATCTCTGCAGTGTCGCTATTCAGCCATCAAACCACACAACTTGAGTATGCATGTAGCGGTCCGCCAGCGACACGATATTGAATCCTGTCAAGTCGGCTGGTCGCATCTAGGAGACGAGGTCCTATCAAGTTTTCTTACCTCGCAATCACGATGCTTGCCCGCACTCGACCGCAAGGAACGCGACGCGCCAAGTTTTTGCTATGCCACCAAAGGCAGTTGCTGTTAGCAGAGTTTCGTGGCGAACGATTGCTCCAGCCTCGGCGTCGCAGAAGGTTGTGTAGCGCGTAAAGTGCAACTTGGTCAGCAACCCTATCGCCAACCGCCTGAATAAAAACTTGAA